>CAUYRT010021646.1:0-122563 GCA_963574885.1 Lepilemur ruficaudatus
AGACTATTAAGCAGATTATGGTCAGGCAATTATGAGGAGACATGAAAAGTCTAACAACCTTATTTCTCTGATGTAAAATTTGTTTGTGGTTTTTGTACAAAAGAAAAAGACAAATTAAAGTTCTAATTATCTAGATTCAAAAAAAAAAAGAAATTGTATACATTAATATAAAAAGGGATTACATCTCAACTCAAGGGAAAAAGATGAAAAATTTAATAAGCGATATTGGAATTCTTAAAAAGTCATATGGAAAAAAGAACAAAATTAGGTTTATTTACTAGGCACAATTACAAATGTATCAGAGATTTAATTGTAAAAAACAATCATAAAAGTATTAAGAGAAAAGTTGGGTTAATCAACAGTAATAGGTCATGCTGGTATCATGTACTGATGCTGTATAATGTGTCATGGAAAGGGCACTTCACCTCTATGGAATTCTTCCCCAAAACCCAAAAACCCAGTCTAATCCTAAGAAAACATCAAATTCCAAATTGAGGAGCATTCTACAAAACAACTGACCAGTATTCTTCAAAAGTATCAAGGTCATGAAAAACAAGAAAAGTCACAGATTAGAAGAGATTTAAAAAAACATGAGAACTAAATGCAATGTGGCATACTGAATTGGAATCCTGGAATAGGAAAAGGTTAAGAGTAGAAAAACTGGGAAAATCCAAAATTGGTAGGTTAGTTAACAGCATTATACTAGTGTTAATTTCTTAGTTTTGATAAATATACCACAGTTACATAACATGCTAATACTAGGTGAAGCTGAATGAAGCTAAATGGGAACTCTTAAACTACCTCTTGTTATTTCAAGATGAGATGCTTAAAGAAAAAAAATAAAAGTATCTATGTGAACATTAATCACAACAAAGCTGCAGTGGCTATATCAAAATCATAAAAAGGAAACTATGGTATAAGTAATATTAACAGAGATAAAGAGCGGTATATAATGATAAAATGGTCAATTATCAAGAAAATATAATAATCATAGAGGTATATTAACCTAATATCACAAGTTCAATATATGTGAAGAAAAACAGAAATGAAAGAAAAAAAGACAAATCTACACGTATAGCTGGAGACTGCAGCATTCCTTTTTCAATAATAGATAGAACATATATTAATATAAAGAAAAAGAAAATCAGTATTAATATTGAAAACATGAATAAAACTATCATTCAATTTGACCTAATTGGCAATCATATACCACCATACACAACAACTGAACACACATTATTTTCAAGAGCACATAAAACATAATTCCAAAGTTAATCATATCCTAGAACAATAAAACAACTTTTAATAAATATAAAAAGGCCAAAATCATATAAAGTATAGTCTCTAACCACAAGAGAATTAAATTGGAAACCAATTTTTAAATAAGTTTCCTGGAAAATCTCCAAGTTTCAACACACAATAATCACTTATGCTTCTATACACCAGCAATGTGTATATATGAAAGGATATTAAGAAAACAAATCCATTTACAAGAACATCAAGAAGAATAAAATATTTAGGAATAAATTTAACCAAGGATGTGAAAAACTTGCATACCAAAAACTACAAAATGCTACTAAAAGAAATTAAAGAAGACCTAAATATTGAAAGACGTTCTATGTTCATGAACTGGAAGACTTAATGTTGTTAATGCAATCTTATCAAAACCCAAACTGCCTTTTTTACAGAAATGGAAAAGCTGATCCTAAAATTTATACAGAATTGCAAAAGTCTCTGAATAACCAAAACAATCTTGAAAAGGAAGAACAAAACTGGAGAACTTGTACTTCTTGATTTCAATGCTTACCACAAAGCTACACTAATCAACTCAGTGTGTTATTAGCAGAGGGACAGACATATAAATCACTGGAATAGAACTGAGAGTCCAGAAATAAGCCTGTACACCTTTGGTCAATCAATTTTTGACAAGGATGCCAAGACCGTTAGATGGGAAAAGCACAGTCTCTTCAAAAACAGTAGTGAGACAAATGGATTTCCACACGCAAAAGAATCAAGTTGGAACCCTGCCTCTAACCATATACAAAAATTAACCAAAATGGATAGAAGACCCAAATATAAGATCTAAAACCATGAAACCCATATAAGAAAACATGAGGGTAAATCTTCACAATCTTTGATTCAGTAGTGGTTTCTTAGATATGACACCAAAAGCACATCAACAAAAGAAAAAGTAGAGAATTTAGATTTTATTAAAGTAAAAACCTTTCTACTTCAAAGGATACCACTGATAAAGTGAAAAGATAACTCACAGAATGGGACGGATAATTTATAAATCATACATCTGATAAGGATCTACTATCCAGAATATCTAAAAAAACCTGTTATTACAACAAAAAGACAAAAGACAATTTTTAAAAATGGGCAAAAGACTTGAACAGATATTTCTCCAAAGAAGATACATACAAATGGCCAACAAGCACATGAAAAGATGTTCAACATCATTAGCCACTTGGGAAATGCAAATCAAAACCAAAGTAAGATACCCCTTCACACCCACTAAGATGACTAGAATTCAAAAAATGGAAAATAACAAGTGTTGACAAGAATGTGGAGAAACTGGAAGGCTCATATACTAGGAATGTAAAATGGTTCAGTTGCTGTAGAAAACAGTTTGGCATTTCCTCAAAAAGTTCAACATGGAATTACCATAAGATCCAGCAATTCCACTCCTGGGTATATACACAAAATAACTGAAAAAGGTATTCAAACAAAACTTTAATTCAAATATTTATAACAGTACTAGCTGTAATAGCCAAAAGGTGAAACAACTCAAATATCCATCAATGAATGAAAGGATAAACAAAATGTGGCATATCCATACAATGGAAACTTACTTAGAAGCTGGACACAATAGGCCTCATATTATAACATCCCAGTTACAGAAAATCACCAGAGTCACAAAATCCATAGAGACAGAAAACAGATTAGTAGTTGCCAGTGGTTGGAGGGAGCAGAAAAATGTAGAGTAACTGCTTAACAGTTGGAGCTCCCTTTGGGATTATGAAAATGCTCTGGAACTAGAATGTGGCAATGGCTGTATAATGTTTTGAGTATACTAAATGTCACTAATGGTCAATTTAATGTCATGTGTATTTGATCACTTTAAAAAAACACATGCATTATTTCCACTTAAATGAGGTACCTAGAGTAGTAAAATTCACAGCTATGGAAAGTAGAACAGTGGTTACCAGGGACTGGTGGGAAGGGTAATGGGGAATTGTTTAATGTGCATTGAGTTTCAGTTTCAAAAGATGAAAAGAGTTCTGAAGATTGGTTGTATAACAATGTGAATGTATTTAACACTACTGAACTGCATACTTAAAAATTGGTTAGGATGGTCAATTTTATGTTGTGTGTTTTACTGCAATTTTTAAAATTAAATTTAAAAATGCACTAAGACATTTCATGAAAACTACAAATATTTCTCATAAGTATCTTTAATAAAATATTAAGTAATCATATTCTGAAATAAAGAAAAAAAAACACAAAACAACAACAACAACAAAAAAAACATGACCAAATGGTGCTTAGGCCAGGAATGGAAGGTAAATAAAACATTCAAAAAATCAATCAGTGTAATTTACCACATTAGCAGAAAAAAAAGAGAAAAATTATATGTTCAGCATATAAAATGAAAAAAAATCATTTGACAAAATTCAACTCCAATTTTTGATTAAAGGAAAAAACTCTCAGCAAACTAGGAACAAAAATTAATTTCCTCAACCTGATAAAGAACATCTACAAATAACCTACAGCTTACATTGTACTTAATGATGAAAGATTTAAGATCAAGAACCATACAAAGTAGATGTGCTTCATACACATCATCAATAAACTGGAGTAGTACTTTCAAACTTAGAACTATCATTCTCCAATTCAAAATCCCTTATTTCAAAGCACTATGAGTTAGCAAAGAGACAACAGATACTCTTGTAATAGACTAAAATAAAATGTTCTTTTCTGTTCAGATGTTGAAGCAAAACCAAAGGTAACAGCTATGCCTCTGATTACATCAACCTACTTCAACAGTAGAGCTATGTTTCAAACTTTTCCCTCTTGATAGGTGACTGCTGCAAATATTTCCATCAAACAATCTGGGAAACTAAATAAGATAATGTAAATTGGAGAGTGGTTTGCTTCTGGTGTTTCTTTTTTTAACCTTTTCAGATTTTTTTTTCTTGCCTTACAGTGTATCCTTTTTTCTCTAAAACTTTTTGCTCCGGTAAGATCAAAGATACAATGACATCAAAACATATTTGTAATTGTCTGTTCTCAAAAAGAGTTTCTCTCATATAATAATACATTTCATATAAGGTTTTGTCTTACCTGGCCAGTTCTTTAATTAAGTTTGCAATGCGTCTTTTGTCTTCAAGACATAAATCCTTCAATGATACGCTCTTTATTTCTCCCCTATAGGAATTCTAAAACAAAAAATCTTTTGGTTAAACTAGAAAAAAATGTTTTTTTTCTAAAAATAATTTTTTAAGTCTTTTCAAGAAACCTATTAAAATAAGCCCGGAAGGTGATTTCTTAGATATCTTTTATCTGGAGGAACACTATCTACCTGTTTCATTTAAGCCTACTGTGGACTAAAAACAGGCTAAGGAACTAATTGTCCACTAGGGACTTCATGAAATCTACACAGAAAAGCACACAGAAAGAACTTAAAAGAAGAATATGTTCCTGCTTAAATCCTAGGGACTGTTAGGGAGACAACTTTCCCTTGGGTGAATGTCACAGAAACAAATACCTAACGTAAGATGCAGAGAACTTTTCTTACAACATAGCCCCTAGGCTGCTTAAGGGTATACTAATGATGGCAGCACAGGCACCAGTAACTAAACATTCAAAATATCTCAAGGTTTATTCCAAAGGCTACTAGACCAAAGAGCACTAATAGTAATAGCTAACATTTATATCTAGTGCTTACCACATGCCAGGAATAGTCCTAGTACTTTGTACTTATTATTCTACTTCATTTTCACAACAATGCTATTACATAGTTATTATTCCTATTCTACATTAAGGGTATGTATCCAGAATTATAGCAGTTAAATAACAGAATCAGGATGCAAACATAGGCTCTAGAGTCTGCTCTTAAACACCATACTATCTTTATCTTTTGTGCTATAAGAAGTACTCCCCAGTACTTCAGCATCATTAAGAGGGGTCTTTAAAGAGATGAAACTCGAGTCACAAGAGAACCATGAGAAACATGTAAAAGGAGGGAACTATGATCCTTGTCATTTGTGTAACCACCAAAGTAAGTTAGTCCAGTTACTTCAGGAAGCCAAGAAGAACTGAAGACCCCTAAAATGAATCCTGGAAATAGTAATAACCAAAGGTGGGAAAGAGGGTAGGGAAAGGAAACAGAGAAAACGATGTGGAAGAAAACAAAGTAAGTTTGGCTTTAAAAATAGTCAATTTAAGATGTCAACAAGACATTCACGTGGAAATGTCTATGCAGGAAGTTGGAAAGGTGGGTCTGGCTCTCAAGTCAGAGAAAAATCATAAAAATTTAAAACTCAGCCATATGGTATTATGGATGATGTTTAGATTTTTATTATTTTCTTTATATTTTTCTATGCTTTTAAATATTCATTGACAAGTATTATATATATATTACCTTTAAAATTAAGAAAAATACTCGTTTTTTACAAATCTACAAATCTAAGAAAACTGGCATTTAATTTTAATTTAATTGACTTTAATTTAAATTGGCATTTGAAAGGACAGGAGGAGAATCAGAAGCATATAATATTGTGGGGAAAAAAGAAGAAAGAAAGCATTTCAAGAAGAGTGTGGAGTCAACACTGTTAATGATCAAAAATGTCAGATAGACAGGGAGAAAGGCGGCATTAGATTTGGCAATGGAAGAAGTTGCTGATAAACCATGAAAAGACATTTTAATAGTGGTGCAGTGAGTAAATGAACAAACAAGAGAAACCCTCACACACAGGCAAAAACACTTTCACAACACTGGGTTTAACCGCAAAAACCTGAAAACACAAATGTCTATCAACTAAAGAATAGAAAAACTATGGCATATTCATACAATGTAATTCTCTAAGTACTAGTTGTTATGCTACTAACTTGCACCATCCAACACATCCTTCCATTCTCTGCTTTGAGATGGTGACTCTAAGACTCTGGAAAGTCTCCTTTGCCACCCAGCTCTCTGTTAAACCTTGCCAATAGAAAGAACTAGACAGAAACGAGGAAGAAATGGCATATCCCTTCTTATTTGCTTCCTGTTACTAACAGTGTCACCCATGTCAGAGTTCCTCACCCTGGCAAGAATAGTCCATTCCAGTTTGCAATTTTTTCCAGCTCCTTAAGGCAGAACTAGCCTTTATCTGGCTTCCTCAGGGATAGCAGTACCAGCCAGGCTGGTGCCCCATCATCAGAGGTCCAAGTTCCAGCTATAAGGAGCTCCTTCTCCAAGATTTTAAATTTTAGTAATTCTAATTTATTCTACCTGTTTATCCAGTTCTAGAGATCATGGTTGTTTCTTGCAGTTACTACTTTAATGATACCTTAATGTTCCCTTTTTGCCTTTTTAGTTCTCTAATACCTATTCAATAATATTTTACATTAAATATTCTCATTTAAAATAACTGACTAAACCCTGAATGAGACATCAGTGAAACAAAATATAACTATATACAAAATAAAGAAATACCATGAACATAATATGGAGCAATAAAGCAAATCACACAATATACATGGTATGAGCTCATTTATATAAAGTCCCAAACATATATAATGCTAAACACTGTTTAAAAACAAATGTATTTACACTATATGTACTGTAGTGTAATACAGGGCTTGGTAAACTATGGCTGCAAGCCAATTCTGGCCCATTGCCTGCTTCTGTAAATAAAGATTTATTAAAATACAGCCATGGTCAGTCATGTCAGGTGTGGAGATCAGATGTCAGGTTTGTGTGTTTGGTTTTTTGGTTTTGTATTTGGAAGAATTACAAGCCAGGCTGGGACGATAGAATAAACGGGCAGGCCAAACAGATGTAAGTAGGCAAAGCACCAAGATTTATTAAAGCACAGTATGTTTTGAAGAGGGAATGGGTCTATCTCCGAGTGGAGAAGTCTCTGAGTTTAAAGACAGAGTATAGAAAGTGTAGTATACTCTCAAAGCCAGTAGAGAGGGGACTGTTTGAATAAGGAACAATGTTACCCCAGAGCTAGGGCCTGTTTTTTTATGTTAATTCCTAATATGTTAAGTTGTGGTAGAATATTCATGAATTTGGGGGGAAAGGGGTGGAGAGTTTTTAGAATCACAAGTCCTCTCCATTTTTAACCTTGTAAGACAATTTTTGGGTGATGCTATGGCATTTGCAAAGCATCATGGCACGGGTGGGTGTGATTTTTATTATGTTAATGAGGGTAGGTCACTTGAGGACAATGTCATTCTGTTTGTATATATATGTTTTAAAGACCCCCTTTTGTGGCCTTGATTTTATTTTTAATTTGCGGTTTTTTAATCTCTTTTTGGTTGGCCAGTCCTTGGAGACCCCCTGTTGTAGAGCAAACATCTGTTCAGCCCTTGGAAACCCCCTTGACAAGGCATCTGTTTCTTTTTGGAAGTTCCCTCTGATTGATTTGTTTCTCCTCTCCTAGACAAAGTATTTCTTAGTGTCATCTGTTCCTCTTTCTCCCTCCTTATCCCTACCTAACAAGTCATTTACATATTGCCTATGGCTCTTTTCATGATACAGTTGCAGAGGTGAGTAGATGAGACAGATCTTATGGCCTGCAAAGGCCAAAGTATTTACTATCTGGCCACTTACAAAAACAGTTTGCCAACACCTGATATAGAAAAACAAAAGAATGATAAACAAAGTTAAGGACAGGAATCACCAAAGATATAAAGGCATTCAAAAGGAATAGGTAAAACTATCTCTATTCACAGATGACATGATCTTATATATAGAAAACTGTAAGGAATTCACAAGAAAAGCTATTCAATTAGAAATAAGTGAGTTTAGCAAAGTTGCAGGATACAAGACCAAATCACAAAAATTACTGTATTTCTACAAACTAGTAGTGAACAATCCAAAAATGAAATTAAGAAAACAATTCCATTTATAATAACATCATAAACTATTTTATATTTGCTGATTCTACAATTCCTATGGAAGCACAAGGGACCCAGAATAGCCAAAACAATCTTGAAAAAGAAGAACAAAGTTGGAGGACTTATACTTTCCAATTCCAAAAATAGAAACAAATCAATGGAATACAAAAGAGAGTCCAGAAATAAACCCTTACATTTATGGTCAACAGATTTTTGACAAGGGTGCCACAGCAACCAAAGGAAAAAAGACATTCCTTTCAACAAATCGTGCTGGGATAACTGGGTATCCACATGCAAAAGAATGAAATTAGGTCAATATCTCACACCATATAAAAAAATTAATTCAAAATGGAACAAAGACTAAATGTACGAATTAAACCTATAAAACTCTTAGAAGAAAATATAGGCATAAATCTTTGTGACCTTGGATTAGGCAATGATTTTTTAGATATGACATTGAAGCACAGGAAACAAAACAATAGATAAATTGAAATACATCAAAATTAAAAACTTTTGTGCTTCAAAGAACACCAATAAGTGAAAGACAACGCACAAAATGGGAGAAAATATTAGCAAATCATGTACCTATAATAGATGTGTAGATGGAATCTAAAAAGAGCTCTTCCAACTCAACAATATAAAGACAGATAACTTAAAAAGGATCTGACTAGATATCTGTCTGAAGAAGATATGCAAATGGTCAAGAAGCACATAAAAAAATGCTCATCAACATTAGTCATTAGGGAAATCAAATGAAAATCACAATGAAATACTAACTACTTCATATCCACTATCATCAAAAAGATGGACATAAATGTTGGTGAGAGTGTAGAGAAATTGGAATCCTCATACATTGCTAGTAGAATGTAAAAGCCACTTTCGGAAACAGTTTGGCACTTTTTCAAAGGTTAGACATATAATACCACAGGACCCAGCAATTCTACTTCTAGGTACACATCCAGGAGAATTGAAAACATATGCCTACACAAAAATTTTTATATGAATGTTTATGGCAGCACTATTCATGACAGCTAAAAAGTAAAATAACCCTAATGACCATTAACTGATGTAAAATGATAAACAAAATGTATATTTAGCCATAAAAATGAAGTAATGATACATGATACAACATAAATGAAGCTTGAAATCATTGCTAAATAAAAGAAGCCAGTGACAAAAGGCCACATATTATGTGATTCCATTTATATGAAATGTCAATAATAGGCAAATCTATAGAGATCGAAAGTAGAACAGTGGTTACTAGGGGCTGAGATGATTGAGGAATGGGGAGTGTCTGCTAACTGGTATGGGGTTTCTTTGTAGAGTGATAAAAATGTTCTGAATTAAGATTGTGGGAATGGATCCATAACTATGTAAATATACCAAAAAAAAAAAAAAACACCCAAAAACCCTAAAAGGATAAATTTTAAAAGACTGAATTTTATGATATGTGAATTATATCTCAATTAAAAAAAAAGACAGCTGACTATTTAAAGCAAAAGTCATAACAAATATTTTGGGGTTTGTGCACAGAAGTAAAACGTATGACAATAATATTGAAAACTGTCAGGAGGGGAGAAATGAAGTATACTGTTCAAAGGTCCTTAAACTATAGGTGAAGCGGGAAAATATCACTTGAAAATAGGCTGTAATAAGTTAAAGATGTATATACTATAATCCCTAAAGAAGCCATTGAAATAACCCAACCAAGGGTTATAGCCAATAGAACAAAAATATGAACTTATATTCATAAGTTCAATATATAAAACAAACAAACCGTTGTGTAAAAAAATCTTCAACTTTTGATAAAAACTTGCAAATTCAACTATTCATACTCTAGTGTGAAGTGAGTACTTTGGGGGTACAAGAAACACAAAGCAGAGCTTTTGAGCCAATCACAGCTAAATCCTATAGGCCATTAAACATAATCATTAGTAACAACAAACTAGATACTGGAAATGTCTTCAAGGCATTGAAAATTTTTTCTATAAAAGGTCTGATAGTAAATGTTTTGGGCTTGTGGCATATAGTCTCCATAGCAACTCTGCTATTATAACACAAAAGCAGCCACAGACAATATGTAAAATAATGAACTAATGATTGTGTTCCAAAAAAACTTTATTTACAAAACAGGCATCAGGAGGATATGGCCCAGAGGCCATAGATTCCAAACCCTAATTTGAACTCTGGTTGCAGAAAGAAAATATAACAAAAAGTAAAATAAACTGGTTGGATAGGACATGCACAAAAAACAATACACAGATACTATTACAGAGGTAAACATGAGGGACAAATTAATGACTGGGCTATAAAAAGTAAGAATCTTTATATTACTTTCCAAGTGAAGGAAATAATAACAATGATGATGCAGGCTAATTTTCTTTTAATAAATCATCTTCCTTGTGTGAAGGGGTCCACCCATCAAATAATAAATTCACAGCCAGGTGCAACGGCTCAAAGTCCAGCACTTTGAGAGGCTGAGGCCAGAGGACTGCTTGGGCACAAGACTTTGGGGCTGTAGTGAGCTATGATTGTGCCACTGCACTATAGCCTGGGCTACAGAGTAAGACCCTGTCTCAAAAAGACAAAATAAAATAAAGCAATAATAATGATAATAAATTCACAACAAATATCAAAAAGAATGACTAATTTAAAAAAATTCTTATCAATTTGCTTTATTAACACCACATAGATCAGAATGTAGGTCTTTTGAGACATACCAAGATTATACATTTTCTTAGCTAAAGCTTAAAGCAAATCTAGAAATTTTAGAGCAAAATCCCTTAGTAATCTAGATACTTTACATCAAACCCAGAATCATCAAAGGATCCTGGAATCCAATATATCTCTTAAGATGCCTGTAGATCACGTAAGGTACTTTCAAAGGTCCTTCTACCCTTATTGGTCAGAACTTGTAAAGACTGGAGAATAAGAAATAAATAAGCAATTACTGACCTGTTCATCTACGGAATCGCCTGCACCTTTTAAAGACTCCATGGAGATTGAAGCATCAGTCAACCTGGAAGTCTTAACTTTAACATCAGCTTTTTGACTTGTCAACTTGTGTCTTGATCTGATATTTTCTTCTGTAGTAATTCCTAAGGTTTCCATTAAACAAGATTTCAAAATTATGTCTTATTCTTGTAAGCCCTCCCCCTGTCAACTTCTTCCTTGGTATCCCCTACTTTAGTGACCTAATGGGAAAAACTCTCTTACTTCATTTTAAAGCTTTTAACATGTGAATCATGAAAAGTTTATATTTTTAAAAAATATGTTAAAGATTTGATTGAAAATTTTTTAATTTTTTTGAAGATTATATATTTTAATCTAAATTTCTTTTAAGTTTTAGGAATTTTATTTCAAAATATTAAGGGGGTACAAATATTTTGGACACATGGATTGCTTCTGTACCACTTGAGTCAAAATTATAAGTGTGAAAATTTTTAAGTTTTTAATTTATGAGGTCTCCTATGTCTCCCAGGCTGAACTCCAACTCCTGGGCTCAAGCAATCCCCTTGCCTCAGCCTCCGAAGTGGCTGGGACTATAAGCATGTACTACTGTATCCTGCTAAACTGAATTATTTTTAAAAGGTGTTATGAATGTTCATTAAGTCACATTAAAACCAATAAATTACAATATGCCCTAGATACCTTAACTTACGAGAAATCAAAGATGTTTTTCACATAATGAGGGTGCCCTCAATGGTTTAGTTTTACGATTCATCTAGTTATAACCAGTAAACTTTAAAAAGTCTCTTACATATGCCCTGTATCAAGTTTTCACACTTTTCTTTGAAACGTTAAATTTAGGCTATCATTCGTAAAATAAAAAAATAAGAAAAGAGTCTCTTCCCCTTAATACATCAAGTATTCTACAAGTTCATTAAAAGCTGACTTGCCCATCCAGTTCCCAAGATGAGCCAGTATTTCAAACTTTTATAGGGTCATGCCAAACATTCAAAAAAATTTTAGGTTCTGATGTACTGTTCTGCATCCAGTTACACCTGCAAAGTTGTCCTAATGTTTTATTTTCTTGTACCACTTAAGGAGCAAAGGAAGCTTCCCAAATTTTAATATAAAAAAATCATACCTGGAACATATACTACTGATTGTTCTTCATCAGAAACTATGCAGGAGAATATGAAGGAAAATACAATAAAAGATTATCCAATATCCAAATGCTGTCTCTGTTCTGTACATGTTATAATTTATTACCTCTTTGACCTGGGAATTTATAACTTTTAAAAACAAAACTAAAAAGCAAAGTAACAGAATTAAATGTAGCAAAATTAATATTCTTTAAAAGTTCATCTTTGTATATTCATAACTTACGTTTTATAAAAATTTTGAGGGCCTTGTTCCATGAAAATTTATCTACTCTTATTCCCAAGTGGATTAACCTACACTATAGCTGTTAGGTTCCTTTCCATTTCCTTTCCTTTTGTAAACAAGGAATTAAGTGCTCTAGTTTGGTCACTATGGGGGAACTGACAAGTTATTTTAGGCAGAAAGAATTAAATAATTTCAAGATGGGCTTTAGCTTTGAAGAACAAACACTGTTTGAGGGCAAGTCAACCATGCAAACACAAAGGCAATTATTTATTCTTCTGCAGTGCATTCATGAAATGTCCCAAGAAGCCCTACTATTTAAAAAGCAGAAGAAATTTAAGTCAAAAAGAACTATTTTGAATTTCAAAAGGAAAAATTTAGAAAGGCTAAGATCATAACCCTGCTACAGAAACAGAACAAATATAGTAAGAAAGTTTTCTTTCTAGAAACAAAATTTTACCAAGAACTCTATCCAAACTCAGATATGTCCATAATTTGATAACCTATTACACTTCAAGGAAGGACGTATCTAAACATTTTTTTTCCAAATGATCTATAAAATTTCAAAGTCTTCTGTTCTTCTTTAAGAAAATGTTTTCAAAGATTTCTAGACAAAGCAATTATTAACTATATTCTTCCTTGAAAAGGCTAAAATAGATTGAATAACATGTTCAAAAGGTTAATATATTTCAGCTCAGTATCAACACCAGTAATGGAATCTTTTCAAGGGATACTGATTGGAAATACCTAGTCTCCTGTAGTAATTTAGGAATACTAAGATGGTATGTATTGTCTGAGCTGCCAGTTAGTTTATAACAGCTCTCTGCAGCAGCACATGCACTATAACAGCTTCAAAATTTGGGCTTATAACTAGTGCTCCTAAGTTTTCAATTCCCTTGAACATCAGAGATTGAGCTTAGAAAGTTTTAGGAGACACATAAGGCAAGTAAACAAACGAAAAAATTAGAACCCACTACCCCATGGAAATGGATAACTAATATGGGAGCAAAGAAAAAATCATTAAGTTTATTGACACCCAACCTAAAATAGCTTTATAAAATTAAATTGTATAGGCTCTCCAACATCAAAAACTGATACTTTTTAAATATTCTTTGAGATTAGCCCAGGGTCTAGCACACATAGTAGGTGCTAAATAATTATTTGCTGTTTGAAATGTACACGTGGGAAAAAAGTACCTAGCGGGAAAAAATCCAAGACAATCATGCAAGATAGGCTCCATATAGCAGTGTCCTCAATTATAAAATACAGTAATGGTGAATTTTCACTATATTCTCCAAGGATGACCTATGGAAAGACTAATATAACTGAGTCCTATAAAGCATACTATACTTCCCTAGACAGTTCCCAATGGAGCCTGCTCACAACTGGAAGAGAACAGCCCTGGGAACCCCATGCAGCTTCATCTTGCTTTGGATGCTCAAGGAATTTTTCACTTTCTCCTCACTTCTCCCATCCTTACTCTCAGCTAATAACTTTGCTTTCTATTTCCTTAAGAAAAACAAACTGTAAAGACCTTCCGTAAGCTTTTACCAGACCAACTTTTCTGTACCTATGCCCATATACTCCGCTTTCCTTCTTTGTGCTATGGATGATCTATTCATGTTCCTATCACACAAAAAAATACCATTCTTTCTTTTTACTCAAGGTTATTGCTTCTCGTATTCTCTTTCTCCTGAATCAACCATTTTATCCTATTAACTTTTCCATTAGCATCCAAACATGTAATAATTTTTTTTTCAGAAAAGAAAAAAAACTCTTGACTCTACATCCCCCTCCAACTACTGTCATTCTTGCTCCCCTTTACAGTAAAACTTCAGGAAAGAGTCATCTAACACTTTCTGTCCCAATGCCTCTTCTCCCAATCAATCTTCAGTTGAACCTACCCAATCAAGCTTTTGACTCCATCAATCCAGTACAACTACTTTTAACAGTTACAATGGCCTGCATCGTTAAATCCACCAGTCAATTCTCAGGTCTCTTTGTATCTTATCTATCAATAACTTTTGACATGGATGACCACTCTCCTTCTTTTTTGTTTGCCTTCAAAGCAAGAAACAATACAGCAAAAAACAAGCAAAAAACCACCCAAAATCCCCATCTGTTTTTGTTTGGCTTCAAAGATACCATACACTTATAATTTTCTTCCTACTTTTCTAACCTTTCCTTCTCAGTCTGCTCAGACTCTTCTTCACCTATAAACATCAGAGTGCCCCAGGGCCCATTCCTTGGAACTTCTCTCTGTGCACTCATTCCCTTGGTGATCTCATTCAGTTCTCATGTCTTTAAATATTGTCAATATGCTGACTTCTTTCTGCCAAACCTTTAGCAGGAAGCTATCACCTAAACCTGACTTTGCCACTTACACGTTAAAAAAAAAAATCTCAAATTCAACATGTCAAAAACCAAAGTCCTAATCTTCATTTCAAAAGCTGCTCCTCCCATAGCAACTTCTCCTGCCCACCGCACCCAGTAAATGGCAATTCCATCCTTCCTCCCAGCTGCCCAGGCCAAAAACATGGGGTTATTCTTGACTCCTCTTTCACTCATACTTCACATTCAGAAACTCCTGCTGGCTCCACCTTCAAAACACATATACATAGTCCAAGCACTTCTCGTCAACACTATCCCCTGGATCCGTCACCTTCTTCTCTCACCAGGATTATTGCAATAAGCTCCTGACTGCTCTCTCATTTCTGTGCATGACCCCTCAATAGCCTATTTTTCACAGTGTTCAGAATGATCATTTCAAAACTTGTGTCATTTCTCATTCATATTAAAAGGAAAGTATTTTGAACTGCACAGCAGGTTCTCCTTTTCCTTCTCTCTCTCTCACACACACACACACACAGCCAAAGTATTTATGCGCGCCTACAGTGCTCAAGATCTGATCTCTACACCCCACTACCTCTCTGACCTCATTCCCTACTACTTTTTCCCTTACTCATTCCTGGCTTCCTTAGAGTTGTTAATGAGCTGTGCAAGCTCCTGTCTCAGAGCTTCTGTGTTTATAATATCTTCTACTCAGAAAGTTCTTTCCCCCAAATCTTTATGGTTCACTCCTTCACCATCCTTAGGACTTATGTCATATTCATAATGTCATATGTCACCTTCTGATGGAGGCTTTCAGTTCCTAACCACATAGGTACTCAAAATGGCAAAAATTTTCTCTTCCTGCAACCTGTCTCCCTCCCCCTACTACCTGCCCCTTTCCTATTTTTCTCCATAGTATCCATAATCACTGGACATAAAATATATTTTACTTATTCATGGCCTCATCTCATCTCACCAAAATATAAGCACCAAGAGGGTGATGTTTTTATCTTGTTTTGTTCAATGTAGTACCCCAAAATATAAAAGAATGCCTGGCCAGTAGTAAGCCATCTATGAAAGAATTAAATTGACATTTAATTTTATGAAGCATTGTCCAACTTTCAGTGTTATCTATCTCTTTCAAAATATGCAGACAAACCCAATCACTTCTAGCTATACCTATAACAAATTTCTTCTCAAATATAAAACACTCTAAGCAAACTACCTTCAAAAGTTTTTAAAAATAAGAAAATATTTGAAATTGCCTCTATCCAACCTATCCTTTGTCATAATCTGTAATCTATCTTCAGCTCACTATTTTAAGAATCCAAATATTTATCTTCTTCAAATACAGAATTTCCTAACAAACATATATATTTTATGGGGCAGTCACAGAGACATATTATACACCAAGTATGTATTAGATCTACTAGTGGGTCACATGTGCCACTTCACTGCTACTTTGATTTCTTTGGAAGTACCTCAAAAAGACAAGTGTAGCAAGTTATAAAGCATCTTTAATACTGATATCAATCTATCCAAATCCCCAGAATTAAAGTAGTACAGTTGTCCCTTGATATCCTAGGTTTTCTGGATCCTTGAGTGTGGCCTTTTGACTGAATTCAAATTTTACAGAACAAATCCTTTTAATAAAGGATTCTGTGAAGTTTGGATTCGGTCAAGAGGCTGCACTTGGGGATCTGGAGGGCCACATGTGTCCTTGAGGCCGCAGGTTCCCCACCCTTGTCCTAGGGGGATTGGTTCCAGATTCCCCACCCCCCCAACAAATACCAAAATCCATGGATGCTCAAGTCCCTTATAAAATGGCACAATATTTGCATATAATCTACACACATCCTCCTGTACAATTTAAATCATCTCTAGATTACTTACACCTAATACAATATAAATGCTATGTAAATAGTTGTTATATTGTATTTTTTAATCAGTATTATTATTGTATTTTTAAATTTTTTTTCTTGAATATTTTTGATCTGCTGTTGAATTGCAGATGCTGGATCTCAGATACAGAGGGCTGACTATAATTAGAAACCCAGGACAAAAGTAGGAAAAAGGATCTCTATCCCAGGTCTCCAGGATCTGAAGAAAATAAACTTAGTACTGCCCACTCTACTCGAACCTACTGAGTTTGAATAAGTTGCCAACAGTACATGTATATGTAGTTTTTATTCACTACAGAGATTTTCTGGGTTAGTATATTATGTTTACATCAACATGAAGTTTCTGTCTACCTTTATTTGAAAACTCAATGGCAGAGATTATATAGATACTGTAATATTTTTCACCAAGTCAAAAATATGACTTGAAGTTCATGTTTGTTAATATCAAGTTACTAATACTGCTAATGTTAATACATTTGAGTGCATTTAAGCAATCAAACTTAGACAATGCAGAAACACTAACTTCCTCTGACATTACTAGAAACCATAATGGAGGAGGAAAGCAATTCATGACTGACGGGGCATATTTTGCTGGAAGATTTAACCCATAAAAATGACAAACGTGGCATACTCATTGTTTATACATTATGTACTAAGATATACCTTGTGCAAAATAGCACTGCTGAATCATACTGTGCATGAGATGCATCATTCACAAGAACAGTAGGAAAGGTGACATTCAGTCATAGGTGATCTGTCCTCTCATGAGGGAAACATCCAAGATTGAGAAATCTCCCAATCACATTTCTCTGATTGTTTAGGGGAAACATTTGAAGTCTTTTTTTCAATAGTGTGAAAAGAATACCAGATTACAGATACATACTTTTTGGTCTTTTTCTATTGAAAATTCTACTATAGGGGCTCTCGTGCGTTCTGGGAAATCATCAATGTGACAAAAAGAGATCAAGATCCAAAGACAGAAGACTAAAGCAAATGATTCCTAACTATCATTACAGTTTTCAGTAAATATTCAATAACAAATTTACATCTGACATCTGATGTCCTATGGAGATTTAAAATTAAAATATCTGAGGCTGGATGTTATTGGTCATTATGTGGAATGGGCTGAGTTAAAAGGTAACACTCTTAACCTTGCAATTCCTTTCATATATCTGAATTACTACAGGATGTAATCACCACCATTTTTTCCCCCAATTTCAATTCCTCACTGTCAATGAGAAAGGTATTTTATATTAAATTTTGGGAGTAAGAAAGAAGTTAAGAGATAAAGGAGTAGATATGGCTTTTACATGAAATAAAGAGTGATATGACTAAGTGAATAAGTAAGAGTACTGAGCAGCTAAGATCAAGAATACAAGTTCAGTCCACATACTTGTTAATTAACTTATTGGGTCCCACTGCAATAGATTGTCTCCATCCAACCATTTATTCCATATCGGAACAATACCATTGGTTGTTATAAGCTAATAATCTTCACATATCTCCCCTATCACAAGATCCTATTAATGCAGAGACCGTGTTTCATGAGAAAAGACTCATCCCCAATTTCCTGACTTCCTAATTCAGCACAGCTGTTCCCAGTGTACATATTCTCTCCTGGTACGTAAAAGAAAACATTAAATTTGCACATTGCACTAGTGTGCTTTCATCCACAGTGTAGGTACAAGATTTCATTTGCTTCTAGCCAACCTATCAGAGACAAGTGGTAATTAGTTTAGTAAGTGCATAACACAACACAGAGCAATACAGAATGCAAAAACATTCCCCTCTCCACACATGATACTCTAACCCTAGTAACTCAATAAGGGGAATTAATAACAAAATTTTGTAAGTTTCACCAGGAACTAAGTAGAATGTCCAAAGAGTGATTCTGCCAAAGGTAACAGCAATGCTTCAAACAATGCCATCACCAATCCTAGTGAACAGACAAAAAGATGCAGGCACCCAGTAACACTGATTGCCCTCCCTCTAATGAACACAAAGTAAATTATGAGGACCAAATCTCAGGCTAGAACAGTCTACCTAATCCAGGGAAAGAACCACTCATGCCACACAAACATGTCATCATAGCCATTGAACTGGAAATACCAGCACGAGGCTAAAAAGCGCCACAGCTTCCCCACCCCAAAACAATCCAGGAACTTCAATCCCTGCCAGTGGTGACCCATAATCTACCAGTCAACACTGCTTCACATTTTATATTGTAAACAGCACCACCGGACCACGTCCCAGTGAAACCAAGCCCCACACCTCCCCTAAAGCGCCGGTATGGAAATTTATCACCACTGAAGGGCCTCTGAAGTCCGACAAGGTCCTGACTTACTCCTAACAGCACAAATTAAGGACAAGCCTAAATCAAAACAAAAGGCCCCAAGTCCAGCAAACACCCACTCTTTCCCGAACCACAAGCTCACTCCGCACAGTCGGCCTGGGGTCACTCCGGGAGGGTCGGCAGAGGGACTTTCCCAGCCCCAGGATGGGCCGGGACTCTAGGCTATCTTTCCCGAGTTCACCCCCAATGAGGGCTGCGAACCAACTGTTTTGCGTCCCACAACTGGAATTCCAGCCTGGGGACAGTCAAGCTCTCGGCCACCTAACACCCAAGCAAAGGGAAAGCCCGGCACCTAGACTGAGGCCGAACAGCACGTCCCCGCCCCGGCGTTAGCCTCGAACTTCTCCTCTGCACTCTAGAGTCCCACGCGACCCCTCAGCCCTCCCCACCCCGAGGGCGCCGGCGCCCCCTGCCAGGCGGGCAAAGGATACAGTCCCGGCTCCAGAACGCCGCGGCGCCCGGGCGGGAGGGGCCCGCCACGTCCGCCATCTTGAAACAACCGCCACTCGGGGCGTCGCGTCGGAGCCGCCACGCCCCGGCCTCCGGGCTCAGTCCCCATTGGCCGCACGGCGCAGAGGCCCGCCCCCGCTTGCGCTGCCGGCCCCGGCGGGGCGAGCGGGCCCCGGCGGAGGGGAGGCTGTGTGCCGGGGGCGCGGGGTGGCGCCCAGCCCGGGGCCGCGGGAACGAGCGCCCCGCGGAGCTACTGCTGCCAGACCAGCCCTGGGCCCCCATCTCCACCCCGCCGCGCTCTCAGGCGCCGAGAACTACAGCTCCCGGCATGCCGCGAACTTGCCGGCCGAGGCGCTGAGGCGGGGTCGGGCCCTCCTCCGGCCCGCCCCGCTCTCCCCACCGGCCGCTGCCGCTTTGCCGGCCGCGCGCGGAGCGGGGACGCGAGCCATGGAGAAGACGTCGCCCCCGTTGCTGGGCTGCAACAAGCCGCACCTGGAGAAGCTGACCCTGGGCATCACCCGCATCCTAGGTGAGAGGGGACGCGGCCGAGCGGGTGTGGAGAAGGAATGGGGAGCGGCGGGTTGAGGTGCGCGGTGGGCAGCGCGGCGCTGGACCATATTTATGAGTGGACGCCAGTACCGTGACTTCCGTTGTTAAGGGGGAAAGATGGGGAGCCCCGTTTGCTGGGAGTGTTCTGAGGCAGAGCTGGAAAGCCCGGAGGTTCCCCCCACTCAACCCCGACCTGCGGTCCCACCCTAGGGCTCGGGAAGGAAGTGCAGAGGGGAGGCAGCAAGCACCAGACGTTTGGGAGGTTGGGTCTCCCGAGAGGCATTCTCAGCCATGGCAGTATCCCTGAAACCCAAGCCCTTCCCCTGGTAGCAGAGTGAGCTGGGGAAATGTTGCAGCCAACCTCGCGGGGCAGCAGCTACCACAGGCCTGAAGTGGTCGAAAGGAGTCAAAGCTTGCACCACTGAATGGGTTAGAGTTTTTCTTTTACCGAACGTTTATTTAGTACTCACCACTATGTTAGAGTCTGGGGCTACAAAGATGAAAAAGATACAATTGTGTGAAAAAATAGACTGGGTCCATAGAAGTGTGAAAGGAGGTGAGTAATCTATTGTTGTTCAGAGGTAGCACAGAGGAAGAGGGGACTGAGCTTATCTGTCAAGGAACATTTTCCAGAGGAGATGATGCTAAATTTTGAAAGACAAATGGGGAGTAGCAAGAAAACCAAGGTGGAGAAATGTCGTCTAAGCAGGCTAAAAAGCATGCTTCAGTACCTTTACTTCACAATTATAATGAAATCCAGATATATGATCTGCTCTCATCTGGGATGTACGAAATGTGTTATATCCATATAATAGAAGATTATTGAGCCATATGAAAGATGTACTGAGACATGCTACAACATGGATGACCTTGAGAACAAAGTGAAATAAGCCATTTGTAAAAGCTACATGTTATATGAGTTCATTTATATGAAATGTCCAGAATAGGCCAATCTGTAGAGACTGAAAATAGATTAGTGGTTTTCAGAGGCTGTTGGAAGAGGGGACTGCTAAAAAGCATAGGGTTTCTTTTTGGGGTTAGGATACATAACTCTGAATATACTACAAACCACTGAATTGTACACTTCAAAAGAGTGAACCTTATGGTCTGTGAATTATGTCTTTATAAAGCTATTTTTTAAAGGAATTCTGAAACAGTCCTATAAGAATTCCTGCTCTTATCTCCAAGACTGGACTGAAGCTCATGATATACCACACCTTGATTGTTATTTTAAATGGCAAAACAAATTATCCAGGTGGGCCTAATGTAATCACATGAGCCCTTTAAAACAGGCTGTTAACAAGGAAGTCAAAAAGATTTGAAGCATGAAAAAGATTTGTTACACCATTGCTGACTTCAAGATGGATGGGAGTATGCGACAAAGAATACAAGTGGCCTCTCGAAGCTGAGAGTGGCCCTAGCTGACAGCAAGCAAGGACATGGATACTTCAGTCCTACAACCAGAAGGAATTAAATTCTGTCAGTAACAGGAATGAGCTTGCAAGGTTACCCTAGGCTCTAGGTAAGAACACAATAGCTAACACCTGAGCAGTCAGTCCACCTGATATGAGGATAGAGCAATGATTTCAGCTCAACAGTGAACCCAGTCATGTTGTGCCAGACCATTGAGCTACAGAACAGTGACCTAATAGAGTATTGTTTAAAAGTATGAATTTGTGATAATTTATTGCCTAGCAATAGAAAACTAATACATTTCCCCAAATGTTTTAAAGAGCAAATGATATATTAACCCATGTCAAAAGAAACACAATATAGTACACATAATTATGAAATATAGTTGAGACCAAACATATCTGTCATAACAATATGAATGTGTTTACATCACCTAGTAATAGAAAAAAATTAAATCTCGCTCACAAAACCCAACTATTTGCTGTTTTCAAAAACATACCTAAAGCAAACTAATTCAGAAATGTTACATATAAAATATGGATACACGTTTCTGGAGTCCCACAACTACCCACATGTTTAATGACTTAAAAAACTCACAGGACTCGGAGACAATAGTATTCCTAGCCACAATTTATTACATTGATTAGCAAGAGGAGAAGACATAGGTAGAGTCTGGAGGAATCCATGCACAGGCTTCTGAAGTTTTCCCTCTTATGAGAGATCACATAGAATACACTTACTCCTTAAGCAGTGAAATACAGCAATATATGTGTGCAGTGTTTCTTTCCGGAGAAGTCTGCTTAAGACTCAAATTCCAGGGATTTGTCAGGTGCTAGTCACATAGGCAAAAAAAACCAGCCACAGGTAGTAAAATTTCAGATGCCCAGAAGGATAGCAGGTGTTTAGTAGTTTAGTGCCACCAAGGGGCAAAACAGCTTTATCAACATAGGAAACATTTCATAGGCCACATTCCCAGATGGCAGTCAAAGGCCATTCCTACAAGCTGGCCCTCAGGTTGGCTGTGTTAACTCTCTTCCATGCGGTCTACCCCTGCCCTCACCACCACTGTTAGTCCTCCAGATACTCCACCTTCAGGACTTGACTTCAGGTAAACTCTTATCAAATTGTTTGGTTTGCATAATAGAGCATTAACTTTCTTTGATGCTCTCTTTGAATATTCTCATTTAGCCATAGAAATATCTAAGTTATCTTTTCTCCTCTGGTTCTAAAGGCCTTTATTGTCATATCTTGCATCCCAAAACCTCCCATACTTTTTGTCTGGCTCTGTGGCCACAATTCTTAAGTCATGTAAATGACCACTTCATCTGACTTGTGCCCATTCACCTGTTTTGGAAAGTTATCTCTGAGCCCACAAATCCAAACTATCTGTGTCTGTCAGAGTTTTTAGTTGTGGGCGATAGAATATTCTAGCTAGTTTAAGGCTAGAAATACACTTTAGCTAGTTAAGACAGAAAGGGATCAATTAAGGGGTATTAGCCTACCGAATCATTGGGAAAGCTGAAGGAGGCAGACTCTAAATTGAGAACTTTACTGCTAAAGAGGAAGTACTTGCAGTGTGATAAGGAAGCTGCAAAATTGGGAAATTGCTACTGTTGTAACTGCTGCCACCACCACTACAACTCCCAGCTCCATGTGATTATGCTTGTGAGAAGATCCAATCTCTCCATTTGCCTTCTACCTCACCTGCTGATTCCCTTTTTCCAAGTTTTATGAAAGTAGTTCACATGCAGGAATCCCAGTCACCAGAGGGAGTCAAGCTTCATCTTGGAAGATGTAGTCTTTAGCTCTCCAGTCTCTAAAAATACGGGAAAGCACACTATGAGGGAGCAGGAGTTGTTGTTAATTGAGGCAGTCTTCAGTAACTACCACATCATCCTTCAAGGCCCAGATCATCTGTTTCTGATGTTTTCCTATCACTGGTTTGATTTTCATTGACCTTGCTCTACCTTCAACTCCTGTGACCCTTAAAGTAGATACCACCTAGTTGAACACATAATTATATGTTATCTTAAGAGTTTTCACTTTTGGTTCATGTTTGTCTTGGTTCTCTAACTAGGCAATACGTTTCTTCAGACAGTGTCTCCTACTTAAATTGCTTATGTCTGGCAGTAATTTCCTTGAGCTGAGGGCATAACAGGTCCTTATTAAATACCTCAGAGATTGTTTTTCACTAGGGAGTATGTTCCAGTTATCTGTTGCTCAGTAACAAACCACCCCAAAACAGTGGCTTGAAACAACAGTTTACTACCTCTCCCAGTTCTGTGGATTGACTGGGCTCAGCTGGGGTAGTTCTCATTTTGGAGGTCTCAAATGGTTTTAGTTAGGTAGCAGCTGGGACTGGAATTATCACATGGTTTCTGCACTCAAATATCTGGCCTCCTCAGTCTTCTTCAGCATGGCCTTTCTCTCCAGAAGAGTAGCTTGGATTTAGTATGTGATGGCTCAATACTCCAAGGAAAAGAAAAACTGTTGATCGTCTTAAATTTTAAGTCTAAAACTGGCATAACTGCTGTATACCATATTTTGTTGGTCAAAGCAGTCACAGGCCAACTCCAAATTTAAGAAGGTGGAGAAATAGATTTCACCTCTCAATGGAGGAGTGGTATGAGCATGCAGGGAAGGAATGAATTGGTAGCAAACAACTTTGGAGTAAGCCACTAGAGAGAGTTTTAATCTGTGGCATATTACACAGCTACCTAGAGTGAACTGTGCTGAGTCTGAAAATGCGAGTGTCCTATCTCTTACTCAGACATACAGGTTATCCAGCCAGACTGCTCTCAAATGCTTGTCATCAATCACAAAGGGAGGACAATGGGGATTTCTATGCCTAATCAGATAACTTCTCATATGTGGCATCTGCATAGGCCAAGGACATGGAGTTATTGATACAGTTTGGTAAACATCCTCAAAATGCTTTTTGTTATATCACCAAAATGATAAGCTACAAAGACAATGTGGCAGAAACAGCATTAAGTTTGATGTCGACAACTTTGGTAAGAGATTTAATTCTATGAAATTATTTAATATCTCTGAACCTTGGATTCCTTTTTTCTTTCCTCTTTTTCCCCTTTCCTTTCTTTCTTTCCTTCCTTTCTTTTATTTATTTATTTTTTTTGCATGCACAACAAGTAGTAGTATTTTTTTTTTTAATTCAGCATAATTATGGGGGTACAAACATTTTGGTTACATGTAATGTATTTGTCTCACCTAAGCCAGAACTACAAGCATGTCCTTCCCCCATACAGTGTGCTCCACTTCCATTAATTGTGAGTTTACCCCCCAACCCCTGCCACCTGACCAGTACCCATTGAGTATTACTACCATATGAACACCTTAGTGTTGATCAGTTAGTATCAATTTGATGGTGAGTACATGTGGTACATGTTTTTCCATCCCCGTGTTACCTCACCTTGAAGGATGGGCTCAAGCTCTATCCAGGATAATATAAGAGGTGCTAGTTCATCATTGTTTTTTGCAGTTGAGTAGTATTCCATGGGATACATATACCACATTTTATTAATCCACTCATGGATTGATGGGCACTTGGGTTGTTTCCACATCTTTGTGATTGTGAATTGTGCTGCTATAAACATTTGTGTGCAGATGTCTTTATTATAGAATGGCTTTTTTTCCCTTTGGATAGATGCCTAGTGGTGGCATTGCTGGGTCAAATGGTATTTCTATTTTTAGCTTTTTGAAGTGTCTCCAAATTACTTTACACAGGAGTTGTACTAATTTGCAGTCCCACCAGCAGTGTAAGAGTGTTCCAATCTCTCCACATCCACACCAGTATTTGTTATTTTGGGACTTTCTGATGAAGGCCATTCACACTGGAGTTAGGTGATATCTCATTGCATTTTTTATTTGCATTTCCCTAATGATTAGAGATGTTGAGCACTTTTTTATATGTTTGTTGGATGTTAGTCTGTCTTCTTTTGAAAAGTTTCTATTCATGTCCTTTGCCTATTTATTGATGAGGTTTGATTTTTTTTGTTGATTTTCTTAAGTTCTATATAGATTCTTTTTATTAGCCCTTTATTGGATGTGTAGAAAGCAAATATTTTCTCGCATTCTGTAGGTTGTCTATTCACTCTGATAGTTTCCTTGGCTGTGCAGAAGCTTTTTAATTTGATCAAGTCCCATTTGTTTATTTTTGTGGCTGCTGTGATTGCTTTGAAGGTCTTCTTCATAAATTATTTACCTAAGCCAATGTCTAAAAGAGTCTTCCCAACATTTTCTTCCAGAATTCTTAAGGTTTCACAACTCAGGTTTAAGTCTGTTATCCATTGTGAGTTGGTTTTTGTGAGAGGGGAGAAGTGGGGATCCAGTTTCAGTCTTCATGTGAATATCCAATTTTTCCAGCACCACTTATTGAATAGAAATTCTTCCCCCCCAATGTGTACTTTTGTCTGCTTTGTCGAAGATTAAATGACAATATAAGGATGGTTTTATATCTGAGATCTCCGTCATATGCCTAAGGTCTATATTTCTGTTCTTGTGCCAATACCATACTCTTTTGGTTACTATAGCCTTGTAGTAAAGTTTGAAGTCTGGCAGACTGATGCCTCCCAATTTGTCCTTTTTGCTTAAGATTGCTTTGGCTATATGAGGTCTCCTCTGGTTCCAGACGAAGTGTAGAATTATTTTTTCTAAATCTGTAAAGAATGATGCTGGTATTTTGATAGGGATTGCATTAGTTCTGTAGGTGACTTTAGGTAGAATGGACATTTTAACAATATTGATTCTACCAATCCATGAGCATGGTAGGGATTTCATCTGTTTACTTCTACAATTTCTTTTCTCAGTGTTTCGTAGTTCTCCCTATATATATGTGTGTATATATCCCTCACGTCCTTTGTTAAATATATTCCTAAATATTTAATTTTCTTTGATGCTATTGTGAAAGGTCTTGCATCTTTGATTTGATTTATAGCTTGACTGTTATTGGTGTATATGAATGCCACTGATTTGTGTGCATTAATTTTGTATCCTGAGACTTTACTGAATTCGTTTAGCAATTCCAGGAGTCTCTTGGTTGAATCCTTGGGATTTTCTAGATATAATAGCATATCATCAGCAAAGAGTGAGAGTTTGACCTCTTCTGCCCACATTCTGATACCTTTAATTCCCCTCTCTTGTCTGATTGCTCTGGCAAGGACTTCCAGCACTATGTTGAATAGAAGTGGAGATAGTGGGCAACCTTGTCTGGTTCCGGTTCTAAGTGGGAATGCTTTAAATTTTTCCCCATTCAATACGATATTGGCTGTGAGTTTATCATATATATGGCCTTAATAATTTTAAGGAATGTCCCATCTATGCCTATTTTGTTAGGAGTTTTTAATCATAAAAGTGTGCTGGATTTTGTCAAATGTTTTTTCTGTGTCTGTTGAGAGAATCATATGGTTTTTGCTTTTATTTATGTGGTGAATTGCATTTATAGATTTGCGTATGTTGAACCAGCCTTGCATCTCTGGGATAAAGCCCACCTGGTCCTGATGAATTATTTTTTTGATGTGCTGTTGGATTTGGTTTACAAAGATTTTCTTGAGGATTTTTACATCTATATTTATGAGGGATATTGGTCTGTAGTTTTTTTTGTTGTTGCATCCTTTCCTGGCTTTGGTATCAAGGTAATATTGACTTCGTAGAATCAATTGCGGAGGATACCATCCTTCTCAATGTTTTGGAATGATTTCTGCAGTATAGGTATGAGTTCTTATTTGTAGGTTTGCTAAAATTCAGGTGTGAACCCATCTGGTCCGAGAGTACTTTTTTTTTGTGGAAGATTTTTTATTGATGCTCCAATTTCTGCACTTGATATTGGTCCGTTCAGGAATTCTGTTTCCTCTTGATTGAGCTTAGGGAGTTGTGTGTTTCTAAGAATTTGTCCATTTCCTCCACATTATGTAGGTTTGGGGCATAAAGATCTTTATAGTGTTCAAAGATAATGTTTTGTGTTTCCATGATGTCATAGTGACCTCTGGTTTTTCATTTCTGATTGAGTTTATTAAAGTCCTTTCCTTTCTAGTTCTTGTCATTCTAGGAAGAGGGCTATAAGTTTTGTTTATCTCTTTGAAAAACCATCTTTTAGTTTTATTGATCTTCTGTATAGTTCTTTTGTTCTCAATTTCATTTTGTTCTGCTCTGATCTTAGTTATTTCTTTTCTTCTGCTAGGTTTAGAATTAATTTGCTCTTCTTTTTTCAGTTCCTTGAGATGGTTTATTAGTTTGTTGATTTGTGAACTTTCTGTCTTTTGGATGTGAGCATTTAATGCTATTAGTTTTCCTTTTAAGAATGCTTTTGCTGTATCCCAGAGATTTTGATAACTTATGTCCCTGTTATCATTTAGTTTAAAGAATCTTTTGATTTCCATCTGGATTTCCTCCTTGACCCAGTAGTGATTCAGCAATAGATTGTTTAATTTCCATGACTTTGTGAAGTGGCAAGTGTTTCTCTTGGAATTGATCTCTAATTTTATACCAGTATGGTCTGAGAAGATAGATACATGGTATAATTTCTATTTTTTTTTAATTTGTTGAGGTCTGATATGTGGCCTAGGGTGTGATCAATTTTGGAGAAAGTTCCATGACCTGATGAGAAGAATGTATATTTGGCTTTATTTGGGTGGAATGTTCTGTAGATGTCTGTTAGACCCATTTGTTCTAGAGCTCTGTTTAAGTCCGTTTGTGCTCGTTTTTTGTTTGGAGGATCTTTCCAATTCAGTCAGTGGGGTGTTGAAATCCCCAGCTACTATGGCATTACTGTTTATCACGCTATTTAGATCAAACAGCGTTTGTTCTATGTATTTGGGTGTTCCTGTGTTGGGTGCGTAAATATTAAGAATTGTTAAGTCTCTTGTTGGATTTTTCCTGTCACCATTATATAGTGACCATCTTTGTCTTTCTTTACTTTTGCTATTTTAAAGTTAATGTTGTCTGATATCAGAATTGCTACCCCTGCTTTCTTTTGGCTTCCATTTGCCTGGAAGTTTGTTTTCCAACCCTTGACCTTGAGTCTGAAAACATCTTTGTGGGTTAGATGAATTTCCTGGAGACAGCAGATACTTGGCTTCTAATTTTTTATCTGCTCAGCCAGTCTATGTCTCTTCAGAGGAAAATTCAAGCCATTCACATTTATTCAGAGGATTTCTATTTGGGGCAGATTTCTATTAATATTGTTGGATAAATTCTTATTGTTTTGCTTTACCTCTGGAGCTATTGTGGAATCCAGGTTCTGGGCTTTAACTCCTGAGCGATTTTACTTTGGTGAGGGTCTATTACTCTGTTCAGTGTATAATGCAGGTCTGAGTACTTTCTGCAGGGCAGGTCTGGTCTTTGCAAATTCCATCAGGAATTGCTTGTCAAGGACAGTCTTTATTTCTCCTTTGTAGATGAAGCTTAGTTTTGCCAGGTAAAGAATTATAGATTGGCCATTATTCTGTTTTAGAAGATTGATGATGGGTCCCCAGTCCCTTCTGGCTTGTAGGGTTTCAGTTGAGAAGTCTATAGTTAGTCTGATAGGTTTTCCTTTGTAGGTTATCTGTTGCTTTTGTCTTACTGCTTGAAGGATTACCTCTTTTGTGTATACTTGGGCCAATCTGATAATTATGTGACGTGGTGATTGCCGTTTGGCATTGAGTCTCCCAGGAGTTCTGTGTACTTCTTGTATCTGGATATCTAGGTTTCTGGCCAGGCCAGGCAGGTTTTCCTCCAGTATTCCAAGAAATAGATTTTCCAGCTCTTGTGTATTTCCTTCTTCTCTCTCCAGGAGCCCTATAATTCTTATATTTGGTTTCTTTACATAATCCCACATTTCTTGTATGTTTTTTCTCATCTCTTGCTTCTGTGTTCTTTTTCTTCATCTGATTTGTTTTGCACATAGGCATTATCTTCAAACTCTGAGATTCTTTCCTTTGCATGATCCATTCTATTTTTAAGGCTTTCCACTGTGTTTTGAAGTTCCTTGGATACCTCTTTCATTTCCAGGATTACTGTTTGGTTCTTTTGTAATATTTCAGTTTCTTTAGAGAATTTTTCATTCATTTCTTGTATTGTTCTCATGGCTTCTTTGTGTTGGGTTTCTATTTGCTCTTCAATTCCATTGAGTTTCCTTACAGTGCGTATTCAGAATTCTTCCTCTGTCATTGTAATTATTTCATTTAAATTAGTATCCATTTTTAAGGGTCTAATGATGTTTTTTGGGGGTGACTTTTCTCTCTGATCTTTCATATTTCCTGTGTTCTTTTGCTGGTTTTCTCATCAGGGTGCTTGGTCAAGAACTGGGAATGCTAGGACTGGTTTGTACCCCTAACTTCAAGCCCCCAAGGGACATTCCTTGACAATGGTGGGAAGAGGCACACTAGTTTTATATTGCCTTAGAGGTATTTTAGCAAGTTGGGTTACCTCTGACCTGTTGCCTTCACTTCTTGCCAGCAGAGATTAGTGCATTTAGTCCCCCAATTTAAGCTCCCATGTGGTGAATCATACTTGTGTGTATAACTCCACTGCCCTCTAATAGCTTGAAACGGAGGGCGCTGTGTTAAGCTATGGGGTTACCATCTCTGTCGTTGGTTGTAGATTGCATGGAGGAGCCAGTTATTGAGGGAATCTCATGCTTCTGTGTTGGTCTCTAGTCCTCTGGATGGGGAATACTAATACCCCAATCTTTAGGAAGGGTCTTGCTGCTCCCGAGGGTCACTGGGACCCTATTCCCCCTTAAAGTGGGGGTAAGGGCAAGATGGATCGTAACTGATGCCTACCTGCCTGGATGTGTGTGCTTCTATGGTTGCTTGATGTGCTGCTAGGGGGAGCCACTAATAGGTTATTCAGGGCTCTTCCACCATGCTTAGGAGGCTGCTCCTGATGGGAGGGGTCACTTGGTGTACCTGCTGAGGTCTCTGGCCAGGATTTTCCTTCCCTGAGCACAAGCTCCACTGTTGGCAGCCACCCAGATGCAGAGAGCAGGCCCTAGAGTTATATTCTTATTAGGTGACCTAACCTGGGCTGAATCCATGAGTTGTCAGTTATTGATCTGCACCAAGGCCCTGCAGATTCATGCCAGTCACACAGGGAAAGCGGCTCTTCTTGCTTCTCCCAACCTCCATGCCTGGGGCTAAAGTCACTGGGCTAGGGGAGGAGTGATGCCCAGTGTCTGGAGCCCTCCAGACTGGAGCCCTCCATGCCTGGGGCTAAAGTCAGTGGGCTAGGGGAGGAGTGATGCCCAGTGTCTGGGGATCCCACAAGTGGTGACCTCCCAATGCTGGGGAACTAGTATTGTGGGGAAGCACTCAAGATTTACCCACAAACACAAGCCCGGCTTGCCAAATCAACAGGTCTTGGAAGGGCAGAGATTACCACACCCTGCTCAAGAGTCCCTGGACTGGGGGAGGGGTGCTACCCAAAACTGTAACACACAGCAGTGTCCAGGTTGTGCACCCCAAAAATTGCAGCCGCCCACCTGCAGAGAGCTAGCACTGGGGGCGACTTCTCAGGAATTGGCAGATGCCAGTTCGGTGGGCTGAATCAACAAGACACCTACTGCACTGCCTCTTGTGTGTCACAGTCCTGCGATCTCACACCTGTCCGGTAGAAGGTCTTGCTCTTTCTGTCCTGCCCCAAGCTGGCCTAATGACGATTTCCAGGGGTAGAGCCCCCTTTTCAGTGTTCACCTCCTTTGTTCTGGCCCCGCTGACCACCAGAGGTGAGGTGCTTGTCTCCAAACTCCCTCCAGCGATCACAGGAAGTGATCACTCAGACCAGTCCCTCCCCCGCCCAGTGCAGTTCTAGTATAGAGCACTGGGAAGTTCAAGATGTTTCCCACTGTTGTTCCCTCTCCACAGAGCCCAATGTCTTGTGCTGCGATTTTGCACCAACTTCAGGCATGTCCCTGTCTGAGTGGGTGTGGAGGTCAGTGGAGGAGCCGGGCATCCTCCTGTGGGTCAGATCCCGCTGCACTCGCTGGCTGGGCGGATGACCAGTCTCTTTCTTTCTTTACCCCTCCCCTCCCCTCCCCTCCCCTCGTCCTTTCTGGACAAAGTCTTGCTCTGTCACCTGGGCTGGAGTGCAGTGGCGTCATGATAGCTTAGTGCAACCTCAAATTCCTGGACTCAAGTGATCCCCCTGCCTCAGCCTCCTGAGTAGATGGTACTACAGGTGCACGCCACTGCGCCTAGCTAAGTTTTCTATTTTTAGTAGAGACGGTCTGGCTCTTGCTTATTCTCGTCTCAAACTCCTGACCTCAAGCGATCCTCCTGCCTTGGCCTCCCAGAGTGCCGGGATTACAGGAGTGAGCCACTATGCCCAACTTGTTTCCTGTCTTTAAAATGAGCGGATGATACCTGCTTCACAAGATTGTTGAAAGATTAAATAGGATAATTTATGCCAATTCCCTGTAATAGAGCATTATACAAATGAAATTTATTGCATGCCCTTCTATTCCTTATCCCCAGCACTTCCTCCGCACCGGTGCCGAAGTACTATATTAGATAAAGGAATCTCTACAATGGATATTTCCTAAGCCACTTACTATCTGAAAGTTACTTAAATCAAAATGTTGACCAGTAGGCCTATTGTGAGAGTAGTTTAAGTTATGATATGACCCCATCTGCAGTGGTATTATAGTAGTTCTGTCTGAGACTATAGCCCTTTCCTATAGGCCTGGTATAAACAGTAAATAATCATATGTGTCCTCTTGCAACCCTAGACCCTATCACTGCCCTGTGGGTGTAGTCAGATGACATTACTATACAACCAGCCAGGTTATTGGCAAAGAATTGTGTATTCTCCTGTCCTAGTGCAGGTAGAGTGATAGATAACTAAGATTAAAGATAGACTCTGCATTTGTATAGGATAATCACTAAAAGTCTATACCAAGGAGCATGCAGCAATTTTGCTCATAGGCTTGCTCTTTCTCAACTTAGACCTATGCTTAGAATCAGAGAATTGGCTTTGTTGCTTAGGCTTTGTTGCCTCTCGGGCTCAATGTTCTTGTCTGTAAAATGTGAATAATAATATTTATTATCCAATGTCTTGGCTTGGGTAGAACAGTGCCAAATGAGACCACTCCTGAAGGGAGAGACAGCATCTTCCATCTCAACCAATCAAGGACATAGCAAAGACTCACGCCTAGTTTAAGGGCTTGATGCTTATAGTGTTTTCCCACCACAGCACATGCTTCCCAATATTTTAGAAAGAATATTGACTAGAAGGCAGAAAAAAATCGTGTAACTATATGGTACTTTTCATTTTTCCAAAGCACTTTTATTTCTGTTTCCTCTGCTTACCCTATCAGGGGAAGTAGTATTACTGAAGAGAAGTGAAGACCCATCTAAAGTCACACAGCAACTAATAAACAAGACTACAATAGATAGAGTCCGTAATGATTAGTTCCTATATTGGGCTGTTGCTGCATCCCAAGATTTGAGTTTTCTGACAAATTCGAGGAAACTTTATGATTCATAAAAAGGGTACTGGTGTAATTACAGAATCAGTGAACCACATAAAACTAGAAGTCCCTTGCCATATTCCTAGAAATTTTAAAAACTTTATACATTTTTCTGTGTGTCATATGGCAAGGCCTCACAGTAAATAATGAAGATATAATTCAAAATAGAATGTAATTAAGTATAAACATGTATGGCTCTGACCCTACATGAGAATGGGATGAGATATCAGAAAAAGCAGAGATCACTGTGCTGAAAGGGTTTCATGGAGGAGATGCAACTTGAGTATGGCCTTAAATAAAGTAAGAGTAGGACTTGGCTAGATGAACAGAAACATGGACACATTTAAGTATAATATTAGAAAGGGATCTAGCATAATTGAATATGAGTACAGAGTGGGTTTTGGGGGCCACAGAGATGGAGGCAATGAGGAAACTGACATTACCAAAACAGACTATATGGACTATGAGGTGGAAGAAGATAAAACCAAACATGTATAAGGCTCTTATCATCCTGACCAAAAGGAGAACTGAACAAGATTAGATAGGAAACAATCCTAGGTGTGGGCAAATCCTCTAGCCGTGTCCTGAGGATACATCAGGGGAAGGAGAGTTAGTTTGTGGTTGTGATTTCATGGAGGCTTCCAGTGATTGTGGTGAAAACAGAGTGATGACAGTGGGAATAATCCACACACTATCATGAAGAGAAAGAGTGGTGGATAGGCTTTGTATTAGTTTGCTTGGGCTGTTGTAAAAGGTACCACATACTGGCGTAGGAGAGTCGTTCCCAGTCGTTTTGGCACCAGGGAGCAGTTTCATGAAAGACAATTTTTCCACAGACTAGGGGGTGGATAGGAAGCTCAGGCTGTGATGTAAGCGATGGGGAGCTTACCCCAGTTCTGCTATATCTCCCCCGCAGTTCTAAGTTTCATGGAAGACAATTTTTCCACGGATGGGGGTGGGGGATGGTGGAGCTCTGTGGCCTGGTTTCTCACAGGCAATGGCCCAGAACCAGGGGGTTGCGGACCCCAGGTGTAGGAAAACAGAAATTTATTCTCTAACAGTTCTGGAGGCCAAAAGCCTAAAATTAAGGGGTCAGCAGAGCCATGCTCATTCTGAAACCTAGGGGAAAGAATACTGCCTTGCCTCTTCCTGGTAGTTTGCTGGCGGTCTTTGGTGTTCTTGTCTATAGCTGCATTACTCCAATCTTCCATCTTCACGTGGCTATATTCTTTCTGTACATGTCTCTTCAGATTGTGTTCTTTTTTAAGGACAACAATCACATTGGACTAGGAGTCTACTTCGATATGACCTCATCTAAACTAATTATATCTGCAATAATAAGGTCATGTTCTGAGGTACTGAGGATTAGAACTTCAATGTATCCTTTTTTAGGGGGGACAGAATTCAAGCCATAACAGCTTTTATGACAAATTTTATGTCATAGATTAAGGATTTCAAAATCTTGAATCTGTGTTTGTGGCCACAGACAAATAGAGGATGTGAGGGGAAGTATTGAAATCTGTTGTATTCCAGGGTGGCTTCTTTTTTACCTCAGACTGAATGGTAGAACACAGCTCCACAAAGAGAAGTAGACCAGATTATTTGGAGACCTTTTTCTGCTTCAAGGATTTAGACATATGACTTATTTTGTTCTAAGTATATTTCTGGACAGAATTCATTTTTTGTATTAGCCTAGCTTTTAAATCCTGGACCCAATATAGTACAAGATAATGTTCAGGATAAGTTTTATTTAGAAGAAAAGTTAGCAAGCAAGTTTTATGTCTTTGAGGTGCTATTCTTTATTCCTTTTCACCATCAGTATATAGATGTAGCTCACTGACAAGTTCAGTGTGAAATCACTAGGAATCTGGAATTTCTTTGTTGTTCAACAAAATAAATGACTGAGCAGTGATTGAATGTAGAGCACATTCTAATGATGTCATCTGTACCAGGTTAGATTTCATCATGCTAGGTTATGGGACTGGGTGCGTTTGAGAGACCAACCAGTTTTTTGCTTTCATCACAAGTATAATAAATGTTCATCAGAGGGATTGAATATTCCTAGAGCAGTCATCAACTGTTAATCAATGTCTGATGTAGCAATGTGTGACAGTGGGCCAATTGCAACTCTTCAGTCTCTCTTTTTTCTCCTCCAGAATCTTCCCCAGGTGTGACAGAGGTGACCATCTTAGAAAAGGCGCCTGCTGAACGTCATATGATTTCTTCATGGGAACAAGTAAGTGTTACCATGTCGCATCCTTACCTCCCTACAAAGAGAGGTCAATTTAAATGCCCCTAAGGAAGAAAGATTAGGGGACTAAACCTTATCTCATGCCACAGCTACCTTCAAAGTAGAGTTCACCCTTTTCTCTGTTCCTGTTCAGGCCACTTAATGCTTCCTTTCATTCTGTGCCAATTCCACAGCATGGAATGTCTCCTTTGAACCCTGCTGTCCTATGGAAGCAGTAGACATTTGAAGTTGTATACAACAAAGCTAGAAATCCAGTTAGGAAAGGAAAATATATATATTAATAAGCATCATGTTCAAAACATGGTAAAGTGTTGGAGATAACTACTAACCAGATCTAAAGCTAGTGCTTTCCAATCCTCCTCTGCACTTTTATTCAATAAAAGATTTAAGCTACTAAAATGGGCCAGGCATTGTGCTAGGTATTGAGCTCTGGGGATTCAATAGTAATTTTTTAAAAGGTGCTGTTCTTACATCTTGATTTTATTGTCTAAGATTGCAGTCCCCAAATCCCAGGCCACAGACTAGTACTGGTCTGTGGCCTGTTAGGAACCAGACTGCACAACAGGAGGTGAGCAGCGGGCAAGGAAACAAAGCCTCATTTGTATTTAAAGCCATTCCCCATCACTCACCTGAGCATCACCACCTGAGCTCCACCTGCTGTCCAGATCAGCAGCAGCATGAGAGTCTCATAGGAGCATGAACCCTACTATAAACTGTGCATGCGAGGCATGTAGGTTGTACACTTCTTATGAGAATTTAATGCTTAAATTTAGTTTAAATTTAAGCAGAGAGGTTTGTATAATTATTTCATTATATATTACAATGTAATAATAATCGAAATAAAGTGCACAATAAATGTAATGTGCTTGAATCATCCGCAAACCATCTGTGGAATGGTCTGTGGAAAAATTGTCTTCCATGAAACCGATTCCTGGTTCCAAAAAGGTTGGGGACTTCTAGTCTAAGACCTAATGTAGTATAGATTGTTACAAGTATAATTACGAACTAGATCGAGTACCATGAAAGTGAGGTAAAGGGACCATTGTCAAGATGCCTGCCCAAGTCTGGACGTTGAGAAAAGATTTTCCCAAAGAGGCTATGAGAAGTTGTTAATCAGGCAGATGAGATCGAGGAAGAAGAGGCTTTCAATATCTGTGAAGACTTCAAGATGGGAAAGATTACATTGTTCTGAGATCACAAAGAAGGAACATGAGAGATCAAGGGAGAGAGAGAGCTCATCAAGAACCAGGACATACAAGGCTTTATGGGCTCTTTATTAGGGGAGCCATTGAAATGTTTTAAGTAGGGAACTGCAAAGGTCAGATTTCTTCTTTGGAAAGATCACTAGCTATAGAGCAGCAAAAGGATTGGGGAACATGGGGAGTGGGCAAGAAATGACCCTGCCATTTTATAAATGCCTGCTAATACATATCACATAGGTTATTTTATGGTAAAGGAATAGTAAGCCTGCAAAGTGGGTATTGTAGTATCTCCATTTTATAGATCAAGGAACATGAGGCTCGAAGAGGTTAAAGAGTTTGTTCTAGGTCACACAGCCACCAAAAGGCAGAGCCTGAATTTGAATTCAGAGTTGGCTGCATCTAAGCACATGCCCTTCCTGCTCTACACCAAGCAACCACTCTAACAGAGGACAACACTGTGGGAGTCTTGCCCTCGGCAGCCAAGCAGCCCATGGGTGTTTGTTCAATCCTGCCAGCATGACTCCCTCCCTGGGCTGAACCAGTGGCAGCTTTTCTGGTATCTCAGTAACTGGAATTGATCTAGGAACTCAGCTCAGCAGCACCTCAACTTTTCTCACTCATCTTTTACCCCCATTTCTACTCTTAGCCCATAATAGGAAAAGGGAATTCTAGAACAGTGTCTATTTGTTGAACTTTTATTGGCTAATCGTGTCAGAGCCTGTTCCTAGTGCTGCTGCTAGTCTGCCAGTCTGGCCTTGTTGATGTTGTTTGTTAGGAATAACATTGAGAGAAAAGATATGATCCAGGACATCCCTTTTGATTCTTTACAGGCTCTAGTCAGCCCTTTATGTAGAACTGCCTCAGGGCTCTTTTGTGAGAATGAGATCCTAGTGTTTTCCTGTCTGCTAAAGACCTGGATGGGAGGGTGAGAGGACAGGAACACCTGGTCTAAGGTGGAACATCATTAAGGCTGTGACGCATTATGTTACTTACTTAATGAAGTAATTTCTGAGGCATATTCTTCATTGTGTCTTATACCAGATATTCCACAGAACTCTTTAAGGAGAAGACTTTACCCATTTGTCCCAGTTTTACTTATTATACTGTAGTATATTCATTTGGAGCATGTTTCAGGGCTAGAATACAAGGGATCTGTTGGGATCTAATCTGTCTCCTGAACAGTGCAACTTTATTGGATTCCCCTAAGTAGGAAAATGTAGTTGTAGAGCTGCATCAGAGATCTGAAAGGATTTAGGGGGTAAGCATGACAGAAAGAGATTTTAACTAACTGAGACAGTTAATGGAACATTTTCTTCAGACATACTCAGTTGAGGGAGTATCTGTGTGAGTACTTAGAATAAAAAGATACATTGATTTGGAACTTTCCGTTGGGTCCTTTAGTTAAAATAGCTCAGATTTAAGTACAAATATGCCAAATGTAAAATATAAACAGTATTAGGATCAGTAATGTAAAAATGTTTCTTTCACCCAAGCTTGGAGCGTCTGGGCTTTTTGAAGGTCTACGGGATGCTTAGAAGCTAAGAAAGAGTTTTGGGTGTGTACTTTTAAGATTCAGTTTTTATATAACAGTGTCTTTCCTCTGATTATGGTAAACAGAAAAGAATGTGGTCACCATAAAAATTTTTTGAAAATGCAACAGATAAAAGTCCTACAGGGTTTTACCACCTAGACGTAACTACTGTTAGTATATATTTGGTTGTTGTGCATAGGTAGAGGGAAGACAATGGATAGATCCAGGGATCTGCTACAAGTCTGAATGCAAAGTGTTCCATGGGCTCTTTGAAATGTATGTCAGATGTATTAAGTATGTACATTTTTCCAGGGGAAAGATTTCTTCAGATTGTCAAAGGGGTTCATAGCCCCAAAAATTTAAGAACAAGTTTTTGTATAATTTTTTCAGTCAGAATGGGGCAATAGTCTGTGTGCTATTCTGTGACCTATTTTTGTCTAAGAGAAAAAGAGGCAATGGAGGGCAGAAGTTTTGAGCTGTTCTGAACCTCCCTGTCCCACTTTCTCACCCAGTGGGTTACTGAAAGCAGTCTTGGTAGGGCCACCCCTGACTTGTGCTTGCTTCTGTCGTTGACGTAAAGGTTCTTGCTAACATTGCAGAAAAAAATTTCAGGACACACACACAACCAAGATGTAGTGGCAAATTTATTGAGTGAAACTGGACAGGCTTAAGAAAGTCTTGCACAGAAGCAAAAGTATGCTCTCAAGAAAGAGAGCAGCCAGGCTTGAGAGGAGCAACTGCCCTGAACCCCAAGCAATTGCTGTTTTATTTGTTGAAGTCAAAAGAAGGCTGGGTGGTCAATGTTCATTCTGTTCTTACTCATACATAATGAGGAAAGGTCACTTTGTACCTGTGCAGCACTGGGAAACGAATGGCTCTTTTCTTCTCCTCAGGTCTGTTTAAGGGCTGTTTGTTTGAGCCAGTTGACTAACTTTTCCATTCCCTCCTCCTTTGCTCATACCTAACTGACTACCTGCTCTAACATTTCCAGAAGTGCCCATTCCAGACAGGAGGATCCCAGGGGGCTGATAAGTCCTCCTTCTCTAGAGAAATGTGTGTCTTTGGAGACACCTCATCTAGGGCACAGCCTCTATGTGGTTCACCTGTTGTCCACAGCTGCATAAATATAGCTGTTAAGGCCCTCCAAGAAGAAGCCTAGTGCTTCTGCCCCTTTGGGCAAATGGAACACCGTTAAAGCTGTGACATGTTATATCACTTATTTTAATGAAGTAATTTCTGAGGTATACTCTTCCTTGTGTCTTGTACCTTGTCCGGGAAGCTCACTGAAATACGATATAGTAGTAAGGCTGTGGAAGTGTTATGAGGAAAATATACTGGAGTAGAAGTCTTTTGTCAGCTCTGGACCCTTGGCTAGGTAATGTAACTTCTCTGAGACTACATTCATCATTTGTAAAATAAGTGGTTTGAAATCAGTGTTTATTGAAGGACTCATGCAGCTGTAATCTAATATTTTATAATTCTGTGGTACAAATCCAGGAAGAAAGGTTGACAACTGAAACCTAAATGACTATATACTTGCTACCCTAAGGTTAAAAGAAAAAGTAAACGAACTCTTCCCATTTTAATATATTTCACCCTATTTTGTTCATCAAAGAACAGTTTCAGTCTGGTTGGTTTTGTGCAGTTATATGATTCATATTCCTGGGCCTGCTACCTGCCTTTTGTAATGATGGTACATAGTAAGGCCTAATGTCTACACTGAGCTTTTCATCTTTCAGGCACCATGAAAACATCTGCCTCTTAATTCTCATAGCATCCTGATGCCAGGAAAGTTCTGTTATTATTAAGCATTTCAGTCACATTTCATAGTTGCAGAGTGCTCTACAATTCTTGATTGGTTAGATTCCCCAATCTTCAGATAAAAATTCAGTTTTCTGATGGTGAAACTATGGCCCACAGAGACCAAATGATTTGGCAGAATTTCCCCTTTCTCTTCAGTCTCACTCTTTTACATTCTACTGAGTGGATTCTGAACCTTCTTGCAGATCTGTTCCTTACAGTCCCCTGCTATGAATTTATTGTTAAGTGAGAGAAGTTAGCCTGCAACACCATGTCACTAGTGGCCATCTCACCTAGTGCTCATACTCTGCCTGATAGCTCCTCAGTGTTCTCCTCCACCGGTTAGTCCCTCTCCAGTGCTTCACTTCCTCTCTATACTGGCAGCTTCCCCACAGTGTCTTTCCATCTCCTTAAAATAATTCAGGTTTAGGTGCCACACAAGAATTTTAAAAATACATAAATAAAACAAAAAAATTTAAATCCCTTCAGATTGTGTCTCCCTCTAGCTACTTAGCCATTTGTTCCTTTGCACATCAAGCATGTAGAAAAACTCCCTAAATCAGTGGTCAGGAAACGTTTTCTTTAAAGGATCAGACAGTAAATAGTTTAGACTCTGTTGGCTCTGCTGTCTCTGTGACAACTACTCATTTCTTTGTGACTGTGTTCAAATAAAACTTTTTTATTAATACAAAAACAGGGGACAGGGTGGAGATAGCCCATGCCATAGTTAACTGACCCCTAGTCTAAATTACCATCCCTTCCTTAGCTTCCCAGTTACTCTTCATCCTACCACCACCTCTCTTCTCTACCACCGCTCCTTGGACAAAATCACCAAGGATCTCTTCATTGCTAAAGCCGTACTTCATCTCACTTGACATCTGTCTTGCATTTCTCAGGTTAACACTCTGCTAGCTATCTCCTCCCTTGGGTTCTAAAGCACCCTTCTCGTAACTCTGAGTTGCTGGCCAGGGCAGAGGAGCTTTCAGGTTACCACTTTTGGGTACCCTGCAAGCCTCACTCAGAAGAGCTAAACATGGTAGGAAGGGACTGAAGCACTGCAGGCCTGCTCCAGGGGTGCCTGGGGCAGAAAGATTTGCAGCAAAGAAGCAACAGAGCCTAGGGCTGCCAGTCATTTATTTTAGAATGACAATGAGGACTTAATGTTTTTCGTGAATTTGGTTTACCAGATAATTGTTATGTTTATATTAGTATTGAAAATGTGTATTAAATATTCGAGTTCACTTTTTTCTATTTTTATGAATTTTGAATAATTTTTTGAATACTGGTATAAAATAATACCAAAATTTCCTTCTTGGGTGAAACAAATGCCATAACAAATATTATAATTGCTATAATTGGAATTCTTTAGCCTGACTTAAAGATGAATGTTGCCAAATAGTCTACAAGCCCTTCTCAGCTGAAATATCAAGGAATCTGGTTAAGAAAGGCTGGTAGACAGTAGTTTCCTTGTCTCTGCCATGAGATGGCACTAGTGATCAAAGTCTCAAAGTGGATGCTGGCCTTTTGGGACAACAGAAGAACCTTGTCAGAACATTGGTAACTGTAGACTTCCAGTGTGATGATTCCAGGGGTTGGAGAAAGGCATTCTGCATGCACACTTTTTCTCTCTGAAAGCACAGAGAATGTAGCCATATAGAAAGCCCTAGGAGCAAGCTCTTAACTCCAAATAACTTAGTAAGAAAATAAATTGCCCAAGGAAGCCAAGAATCCAAAAATGACAGCTGTTGTCCATTTAATAATCTAAAAACATGTTAAAATTATCCACAAGCTTGAAGCTTTCTCCTCACCTATAGTTCTTGAAGGTGCTTTGGCCACAAATCATAATAATTTTCTAGTCTTCTCTCTTCCTGTCAAGCTCACACCCCTTCCTACCTCCAATGTTTTACAGATGCAATCTTAGTGTTTAAGTGACATGCTCAAGGCTGAATTTAAGTGACATGCTCAAGGCTGCTCAGCTAGTGGCAGAGTTGGGAAGTAAACTCAAATCATCCTGCTACATTGCACTTCTCACACATTGGGTACCTACAAATGACTGATAGTATAACCTAAAATAAACCTGATGTAAGCAGTGGTCGGCATCACATCTCAGAAGGGTCCAGTGAGCCTAAAGTTTGGATAGTTACTAACATGTTGCCTCTGTAACCATACCACAAAGTTACTCTAGGAGGCCCAGGAAAAGAATTAGAGAACTCATCCTTCTTCACCGTCCAGGGATTTGAGTTGGCTAGAGAAGACTGGTCAGGCCTGTGCACAGATGTTAGTTATTTAGAATTTAGGGCTTGCTCCTAGTATCTTCTGAAAGGATCTTAAGCTATTCCTTGGTTCTCTCCCCCACCAGTTTGGATAATTTGTTATCCGTATGAAATATTTGAATATGGCCTTTGTACTTTTTTACTTTGTAATTGTCAGAACTATTAGAAAAGGTTCATTGCATTAAGTGCTCCAGAAATATATACTATTCATTTTTAAGATGTTCTCATTTGTCCAATTTGTTTCAGAAAATAATTTATGAGCATTGATCTGAAATTTATTGCAATGATTTCTTTGCTCTAACATCATCACACTTTACCTAGGACCTCCTCTCTCACCATGTTCCTCTGTCTCTTCTTCAGATAATGCACTGAGACTTCATGGCAGGGCAGATACCTAGTCTGCTTTATCAGGTGAAGCAAAAAATAAGGTCAGACTGGTGACTCTGTTTGCAGAAACCAGTGCTTCTCTAATAGAGTTTTGTAGGTAATTACCAGAGTCTTCCTGTTTCAGGGATCTAAAACATGGTAAATCATGTCTCCAGTGCCTTGAGGCATAGCCCTGTGTCCTCTTTCCCAGCCCTGACCTAACTCTCAGCTGCTTTGTGCTTCTAGAAGAATGACTGTACGATGCCTGAGGATTTGAAGAACTTTTACCTGATGACCAATGGCTTCCACATGACATGGAGTGTGAAGCTGGATGGTGAGTTGGCTTCATTGCTATAGGAGAACATTTCCCTGGCTGAGGGGTTGGGTGGGACAAGTCTGACGGCCCTTACAACTTTTGAGTCTTTGAATCTGGATGGTTTTCTTGGGTTCTCTCAAGTGCCATGTCCAGAAGCTGGGATTATCTCCCAAAGCTAACAGATACCGTCATTGCTTCACCCACCACCACCCATGCCATAATCTAGCAAATCCAGAACTGGAAGCTCAATTTACAAGATTTCTGTTGAAATGGGGTAAACAGTAACCATTACACAAAAAACCCAAGCCATCTCAAACTTAAAGCCTCAAAAGACTCCACCTTGGAGCGAAGCCCTCAGAGGAAGCGGCAGTGACAGTCTTCAGTGTTCATGGGAGGGGCTGGTTATCTCTTTCAGGCTCCTTCCTTTATTCCCACCATCACAAAGACCTTAGGGCGCCAACCCTTTGCTTCTCTCCCTCATATCACCTCATCCTATGTCACAAGCTGCCTCAGTTAACAGGCCATCTTTAGCCTTAAATGTGTCTAGTACAAAACATTTGTGTGCCGATGTGGGAACTTACAACTTTGTTCTTAACGGAGATTCCAGATACTATATGGACATAAAAGGCAGCACGGCACATTTAGGTGGAGACTGCTGTAAAATTTCATAAACTAGGAAACCCTGATTCTACCACCGGAGTCCAGCCCATTCCTGGCACAGACTTCCCATAGGCCTTTATTGCTTCTGACTCTAATCACATCCCCAGGTGTACTTAGGCCTTGGGAAGCACCCCACAATTCCCTACTACTGTTTCTAAGAATGCAGTGTCTTCTGTTGCATAGCACATCTACAGAGCTGATTTTTCCCCTTCATTGCCTCTGCCTTCTGCCTATATACCTGAGTTCCCTTTTTTGATGATTCCCAAAGCTGCCTTGTCTATCTCACACAGCTGACTGGAGGTACTTTTTATATCTTACTAGTGAACATTTAACATTAGCTTTTAGCTTTCAAGCATTTCCTCCGGTGTCCTAGAAATCATCCTTGTCACCAGCATCAGAACCCTCCCTTATAGCATGGCTGGGGCCTTTTGAGTCTGTAGCAACAGAGACTAGACTGATGAGCAGACTTTCCCTTGCCTGCATCATGGGGACAGACTGGCCCCTTCACAATCCTGCCTCAGAGAAAAAATGTTTCATGAATATTTAATGAATGAGTCCCTGCTCATTATTATAGTACCTTCTCTAATTTAATCTTCCCTATCCCAGATGTTTTACCTATTCTTTACCGCAAAACTTAAGTCAGTGACAGAAAAGACAGCAGAGGCAGCTTCTAATGTTTCCCTCTTTAGTAGTCTTTTCTTCTTGGACATTCCATGGTATATACACCAGCTGTTTTATTGCCTTCAACCATTCCAGTTTTTTCAGCAGTCAGGTAAGGAAAACATGCAGTCTTCCTGTTCCTTATTACACCCTAATCACAGAAAATTAGAGCCAAGCAAGAAGAATGCCAGGTTCTCTTCATTGAGTTAGGGAAAATGACGGGGAGATATTATATAATCAAAGCTATTATTCCTTTGGAAAGTATAGCTCTTTATGCAGAATACTGGCTAAATAAGGGAAGGAGGGAGCAAAAAACATTTTTAAGTCCTTTACTCCTTAAACGGGGACCCCAAGCCCATATTTCCCAGTTCTTTTTGAGTATTTCCTTTTAAAATTTTCTTTAGATCTGCCCTAATGCTTGCAGCGGGGACTCTTCATCACCAGTGGCTCTCATTTTCTTTTTTTACGTGTAAGGTTGGTGCTTTGGGGTTTACAGTGAGTGATCTTCCTTCCATCAGATTCCACAGCCACAGGGGCAAACAATACCTGGGCTTAGGTTATTCAAGCAAAAGCCTTTATGATAACCTTTGTAACTAGGCTATTACTCCATGTAATTCTTATTATGTTTCCATAGAGCATACCATTCCACTGGGCAATATGGCAGTTAACAGCATCTCAAAACTGACTCAACTCAACCAGTCTTCCATGTATTCACTTCCTAATGCACCAACTCTGGCAGACCTAGAGGACGATACACATGAAGGTATGAAGAAAATGCCAGAGTTGGTATCTTTGTTTTGTTTCTAGCACCCAGCTCAATGCCTGGCACATAGTAGGCATTTAATGAATATTTGCTGAATGAATGACTGTTATAGAATGAATGTTAACTTTACTTAGCATGTTAGTATCAGGGGGCTTCAGTCTAAACAGAGCTCCTTTCCTCTCCATTCCTTCCTCCCAAGTTCTTTGTTACTTCTGAGTGAAATGGCTTATAAGTCAAATAGTTGATAAAATTCATGAGCCAACTGGGTGTGAGGACTTCTTCAGTCAGAATTGTGTTTGGCTGCATATAACAGAGATTCAATTATAATATTTAAGCTAAATAGTGTTTTATTTTTCTCATAATAAGAAATATGGAAGTAGGCTGGTGTAGCTGCTTGAGAAATTCAATGATAAAACCTCCCTCTGGCTTCTTGCTCAGCCTTTGGATATGGTTGTGGGCTCTACTTCCAGGCTTCAAGTCTCTGTTCCTGTCAGGAAGAAGAAGAGTAAAAGGCAAAGGGCAAAAAAACTGGCTCTTGGCAGAATCACTCCCTTTTTATCAGGAAAACAACAGTTTTCTCAGAAACCCTTCCCAATAGCTATTGGCCAGAACAGGCAAATGGCTACCCATAGTTACAAGGGAATCTGAGGACGTCAGTAATTTTAGTTGTGCGGTATGGCCTCCTCAGTCAGAATTAGTTTTAATTAAGAAAGAAATGGAGAATAAATAGTGAGTAGGCAACTAGTGTCTTCAATATTAAGACCCTAGGGTTCATTGAGGTCCTGGCAAAGAAAACTGATACAAGGCTTTCTCCCTCAATTGAACAGGCAGTTGGAGAATGGTACCAGAGGAGTAGAGGGGCAAAGACTAGAAAATGGTAGGTCCTGAGAAGAGCCTGTTGTTCAAAAATCTGTGGAATTCCTACAAATGGGAAAAAGGTCACATTGGCTTCATATGGGGGTGCTAGGGCTTCTCTAAATGGCAAAGAAGTAGTTAAATAGGTAGGCTGAGTCTTCTCTTGAGGCTGGAAGAGTAGTTATTTTAGATAATAGAGAGGCTTCAAGGGTCCTCAGCAAAACGGCTGAGCCAGGGGTAGGGACCACATTGTCCTATATACCCATGGGGATAAAAACCACTTGGCCCTCTGACATCTGTTGAGTTCATGCTTTTTAGGAAAGTCCAACAACTATACCTAAGTCTAATTAAACTTAAATAGAAAAATACTTTTCTCAGGGGACTCAGCAGTCAGAAGGATGAGTGGGAAGAAATATCAGAATACACAACCAGTCAGGTATGGTGGTGCACTACTGTAGTCGCAGCTACTCACGAGGCTGAGGTGAGAGGATCACTTGAGCCCAGGAGTCTGAGGCTGCAGTACACTATGATCATGCCTATGAATAGCCACTGCATTCCAGCTGGGGCAGTATATGTTAGAGGACACAGATGAAAACCTAAATAAGAACGCTTAAGGAGACTTAAGATAGCACAAAGAGTTCCTGTCAATAAAAGACAGTAAAGATTCTCAAACAATTGACTAAACATATTGAAGGAGAGTATAAACATTATTGAGACCTGAGTTGGCCTGAAAAATAAGTACAAGATATAGCTTAAAGCACAGACGTATCAATTTAAAAGAGGAGAATTATGAGGAAAAAGGTAAGAGGGTAAAAAAAAAAATTGAAAACAGATTCATGACACTTTCCACTGAAATTACAGTTGCTTAAAAAAAAGTATAGATGGAAAGGCAATAAATACAAATAAAAGTTTCTGCAGCTTGAAAGCTCACCTAGACCCAAATTGAACAGATGAGAAAATACAGACACCTATGCATGTCTTGATGTGGAAAAAATTATGAGCTTCTAGGCACAAATAACAGATTACTTATGAAGGAATAATAATCTGACTGACATCAGACTTCTCATGTACAACAGTGGAAATTAGGAGATAGAAAATAATGAGAAAGCATATACAGGTTACTAAGAGAAAAGGAGTGAAAATCAAGGTTGCTATATATGCAGACCAAATATAGGTTATAAGAAGGATATTAAAGAACATAAATATTCTAACCAAAACACAAATGGAACCAAATGAAGATCTCAAGATGTGGATACATGAAAAGGAAATAAGGGATTAGTGGACCTCCTATGAGAGAGAATAGGTGTGTATGCCATGTGTTTAAAAGTAAATCTTCCTAGGAATGTGTTATATAACTTTTACATAGAAACTCTTGGAACATACTGCAAGTAATATTCTAAAAAGTGCTATGCCACTGTCAGTTAAACCTAAAACGTGAGGAGAAAGGCCACATAAAAGAGTGTTACAGGTTAAATTGTATCCCCCTCAAAGAAAGTTATGTTGAAGTCCTTACCCCCAGAACCATACAATGTGACATTTGGAAATAGTCATTGCAGATTTAAGTAGTTAAGATAGGGTCATACTGGAGTAGGGTGAGCTCCTAATCCAGTGTGACTGGTGTCCTCTTCAAAAGAAGAAATTTACACACAGGCACACACAGGGAGAATACCATTTGAAGATGAAAGTAGAGGTTGAGGTGATGCTTCTACAAGTTAAAGAATACCAGAAATTACCAGCAACCCACCAGAAGCTAGAGGAGCGGTAGGGAATAGATTCTTTTCCACAGCCCTCAGAAGGAACAACCATTGTGAATACCTTGATTTTGGACTCCAAGCCTCCAGAATTGTGAGACAATAAATTTCTCTTATTTAAGCTACTTAGTTTGTGGTGCTTTGTTACAGCAGACCTAGCAAATTAATACAAAGACTGTTCCAGGGGTCCTCATAGTGGAGAATGAAGGGGGAAAAGGGAAAAAGAAGTAGAAAGTGAAAAGTTTCATCTCACTATACGGAAGAAATATACTTTCGTGGGTAAGATAGAGTATCGTGGTGTATCAGTTTTCTATTCCGCACACCTCAGAGTACCTCAAATTTAATGGCTTAAAACTCCACAAATATATGATCAGTTTTATCTGTATATTAACAGTTTCTGTGAGTCAAGAATTTAGCTACAGGTTAGCTGGGTCTGTTGCTTAGGGTCATGCCAGGTGAAATCAAGGTGTGACCTGGGACTTTGATTTCATCTGAGGCACAGGAACTGCTTCCAAGTTCACTGTGCTTGGCCATTTTCAGTTTCTTACAGTTGTGGGACTAATGTCGCTGTTTTGTTCCTGGCTTTTGGCCAGTGGTCACAGCACCTTTAAGCTGCCCTCAGATTCTAGCCACTTGACCCTTTCACAACATGGCAGCTTACTTCTAAGCCAGCAGGAAAATTTCTCTCCAGAATGCTATGACAGTCTTGTTGAATGACTACCCATCATATTCACAGGTTCTGACCACACTCAAGAGGAGGAGAGGACTACATAAGGTGTGTACACCATGGGACAGGAATGTTGGGGCCACCTTAGAATTCTGCATACCATACCTGCTTAGGGAAATAATGTTACATTGTTTTTAAATAAGTATAGAGTCATATGGATTTAATCATGCAAGCAAAACAACAACGAAAAGAGGATAACCACTAAAGGAATAAAAAATTACATTCAAATATCCAGTCTAATAAGGGCAATGTTAAATGACCTGAGTGAAAATAAGAGAAAGGAAAAAGAGAAATAATGTTATAAAATAATTAAGAAACATAACTTTAAGATGAGAGGAATAAAATAAAAGAGATCAATCACTAGATTAAATGTGAGAGATCAGATCTTCCTTTTGAAAGACAGAGACTGTAGGATTGATATAAAAAGCAAGACTTACCTATGTATTGTTATCCAGAACCACACTTAAACTGATGAAGAGACTTCCTCTTATGGTAATGGGGGATAGTTAATTCAGAGCAGCCTTCCTGCTGAAAACAACCGAAAAGCAGGATAAATTTTCAAATCCTCTTCCTTAAAAGCATCAAAGAAGCTAATGAGTCAGTGAGATGTAATACCAGACTGACATTCAGGAGAAGACAAATCCAGAGAAGAGGCTCAACATGTGAAGTTGCTTTGGCCTAGGATACATTGTTCTTTTGAAAAGAGGCAACGATGCTGCAGCAAAGCTGAGAATTTGATCCATTGTGAGCCAGGGGAATAAAATGGAGTCCACAGCCTACAAAAGATGGCACCATTAAAATCACCCTTTCCTTTGTGTTGGCACTGTGAAGAGCCGTACCCTGGGAGACAGGATGAAACAGAAGTAGCCATTGTTCATGTGGACTGAAGCTCAGTGTGTCCTAGAAAATGTTAAATCCCAAAATCGGACTAAAATTGATCTCAGATTACTAATCTTCTCATGGGCCTGGCAAAAATAAAAATTCACTCTAAGGAAATGTTCTAAAATTGATTGTGGTAGTGATTATACAATTCAATAAATATACTAAACACCAGGCACAGTGGTCATGCCTGTTATACCGCCACTTTGGGAAGCCGAGATGGGAGGATTGCTTGATCTCAGAAGTTTGAGACCAGTCTGGGCAATATAGTGAGACCTGTCTCTACAAGAAATAAAAAAATTAGCTGTGTGGTGGCATGCACCTGTAGTCCTAGCTTCTCAGGAGGCTGAGGCAAGAGGATTGCTTGAGCCTGGGAGTTGGAGGTTGCAGTGAAGTATGATCATGCCACTGCACTCTAGTCTGGATGACAAAACAAGACCCTGTTTAAAAAAAAAAAAATGTATATATATATATATATACACACATACACACACATGCCACTTAGAATTATATACTTTAAATGAGGGAATGGTATGATAGGTGAATTATATCTCAAAAAAGCTTTTATAAAAAGAAAATTTCACCATATAAGGAGAAAACATCCTAAACCTCAAATTGGTTTTGTAAATAATTTTTCGAAAAGTAATTTCTACTAAAAAATAACCAGGCATATGAGGAAACACAGCCCATAAACAAGACCCAGCACAAATAACAAGTAACGGAAAGAGATCAATGGTGATTACTAGAGGCTTGTCCAGGAGGGATGGGGAAAGGAGAGACATTGGTCAACAGGTACAAAATTTCAGTTAGAAGGAATAAGTTCTGGTGAACTGTTGTACAGCATGGTGACTATAGTTAATACTAATGTATCATATGTTTGAAAATAACTTAAAGAGAAGATTTAAATGTTTTCCACAAAGAAATGATAAATATTTAAGGTGATGAATATGCTGAGTAGCCTGATTTGATCAGCCACAATGTATACATATAGTGAAACATCACATTGTACCCCATAAATATATACAATTATTACTTGTCAGTTAAAAATAAAATTTTAAATTTTTTTAATTAAAAAAAAAATAACAGATCCACTAGTATTCCCGGGAGCGACAGTATTAGATACAGTCTGTAAAACAATATGCTAATGCATACATGGAGATAAAACCAACCTAAAATTCAGGGAGGAACTAAAAACAGTGGCATTGCACTATTTGAAACAAAGGAAAGAAAATTCAAAGATTGACATGGTTATAGTAATGACAGAGTACCTTTTACCAGATCAAAGCTCCTGCAGATAATACTCTACACTCCAGAAAAAGTTTAGAAATAATTATTTGGAAGGCCTGGAGAGTAACCAAAAACATGCAGAAACTGGAGTAGTATCTACAGTTGGCAGAAGAGAACTACACTGAGTGAATTTCTGCAACTTTTCACCTAGGATAGACCCCAGTCAGCACAAGGCAGGGCTGTTAAAACTTGGTGGGAACCTACAATCTAGACTTTTGATTTCATCCAACATAGATAACGAGAGACCAGATTTATCCTCACACCTGGAACAACAACAACAAAAAACCCAAACAATGGTTTTTAAGACATTGGCCATCAACCAACAAAGGACAGTGAGCCCTGAGCAATGGGAAACAAACAAGGTTCACCCTACAATTTCCCTAGCATACTACTTTGAGAAGAGTTTCCAGTCAACAATGTAGAATGGGTAGGACCCAGGTAGGATCCGTTGCACTCCCTGAGTTGAGAAGATAGAGCTGAGAGTCCAGATAGATCAAGGCAGCCAGAGTTCACAGAACTGAGATAGGAGAATGCTGCATAAAGAGCAAACTCCAGAGATCTGCAGAGGGCCTCCCTCAAGTACTCAGCACATAACTGATAAGCACATGCATGTGAAGAAACTGCCCAAGGCCAGGGGACAAAACCACTCAAGATGATTACAGGGAATAATATCCAGTACTCCCACAAGACCGGGAATAGTGCCTGTTTCTACCTTATAATTACCTTATAATTACACAGCATTAGGTACAGTACTCAAAAAGGTCTTGTCTCAATAATGGAGTATAATTAGCTCTAGGTCGTGCCTGACAAATCTTAAGAGCAAGGCACAAAGTATCTGTTTCCAAGTAACTACGTCAAAGACCAGAGCTCAAGAATATTTACAGAAATACAAAAACATCCAGCGCTCAGCAATGGAAAATTAACCATTTCTGTCACCCAATCAAAGATTGCCAGGCATGCAAAGAAGTAGAAAAATATGACCATAATAAGACAAAGAGATTAATTGAAACCAATCCAGCAGTGACACACATTTTGTTAATAGAATTAGCATATATGTTTACCTTTGCTTTATTGGTTAAAAAAAGAATTAGCGTGTATGGACATTAAAAGTTATAACTTTATTACATATATCAAAAAAATAAGTATAGACATGGAAGATAAATTTTTGTGTGTGTATGTATATAATATCCCAGATTTAACATTTAGAGATGAAAATGAGTTTCTAAGATGAAAAACTGAGTAAGATCAACACTGGCTTGGACATATCAGAAGAAAGATTTGAGAACTTAAAAGCATAACAATAGAAACTATCCAAAATGACACACTAAGAAAAAAATCTATATTTTTAATGAAAAGAGCATCAGTGAGCTGAGGGACAACAAATGGCATAATAATATATATGTAATTGGTGTCCCTGAAAAGAAAAAGGAGTCGGGCCAGAAAATATTTGAAGAAATAATGGCTCAAAAGTTTACCAATTTGGTGGAAACTATAAACCCACATGTCCAATAAGCTTAGCAAGCCAGGAACAAGAGCACACAAATATACCAAGAAACACCATAATCAAATTGCTCAAAATCGGGGATAAGGAGAAAGTCTTAAAAGCAGCCAGAGAGAAAAGAAATTACATACCAAAGGAACAGAGATAAGGACAACAACGTATTTCTCCTTGGAAACAATTCAAGCAAGATAAAATACTCAAAGTTATCAACCTCTAGAAGTTTATACCCAGTGAAAATATCTTTTTTTTCAAAAGGCCTTTTTGAAAAGCAATCTGGCAGAATCTATTCTGCTGCAGGGAATCTATGCCATATAACAAAAGCACCAGAACATAAGGACACATACAGAGGTGATTATTGTGACATTCATAGCAGAATAATGATAGGTGAATGCCTATCAATGGGGGGATAGCAGAATAAATTAGGGAACGTCCACTCCCACAGACTATCAAGTAATCATTAAAAAGGATAAAATAGAGTTATACCATATGACTTAGAGGGCTTTCCACATGGTATTGCATAGAAAGCTAGATTCAGATCATGTGTTTGATATCCCATTTTTATACAATAAACAATCCTGGGAAAAGGAAACATTACATCAGCACCAAGCCATCAAGATTGCTCTGCCGTTATGTGGTCCTGCTCCCAAGAAGTTCAGTTTGCTTTCCTTATGCTTCCTTTCCCCAGATTCCCTGACACTGCCTGTTGATGATGGGGAAGCCCAGGCAGGTCATGGATGAGATCCAGGACGTTAATTCACATACAGAAATTATTTGAAAACAATATTTAAACATATGTCTAAGATAAGGCTTTTTCCCCATTTTTTCATCTTAGCAAAGTTGTATGTATAATTATGGGTTTGAGTGGCATTGTTTGAACATTACCATTAACTTCTGGGTTTGCAGCCAGTGAGGATCAGCCAGAGAAGCCTCACTTCGACTCTCGCAGTGTGATATTTGAGCTGGATTCATGCAATGGGAATGGGAAAGTTTGTCTTGTCTACAAAAGTGGAAAACCAGGTAAGGATCATTTACAAATACGGTCCTGTCGTTTGGCTATGGTCTTGCCTGACCTTGCTTGTCAGCCATCACACAAAAGGCAAGTATCTCCTTGGCCTCCTAGGATGCTGCCAGGTCTCTTACGTTTGCTGTGACCCAGAAAGCCCCTTTGATCCTCTCTGAGCATCCCCCTCTAAGCTAATTACTAGAATCCTTTTATCCATCTTTATTTGTGAATTACTGCAAACAGTCCATGGGATTAGGATAATAGATGAGTAAAAACTAAAAGAAATAGTCATTTTGTTTATAGACTCCTGTGGCAGATTCAGGCAATAGATAAACATCCAAGAAATACATTATCTTTTATCTTTCTTTTATACTTCTATATTTAGCCCAATTAGCAACAATAAAAACCTGAATTACTAATAGACCTTCAAGACCCCAAATGAGAAATGAAGAGAAAAAGTCTCTGTGCCCTTGAACAGCAGCTGCCACTTGGCCCCATAACAACATTTAAGACCCTAGTCTAGGGACTGTGAAACCACAGAGCTAGATAAGGCCAAGGCCTCTTCAGGTAGCTCCTCAGATAGGGGTGAGAAGATATACCAGGATTTACCTCTGGGGAAAGGAGAAATTGTTTCTAGCTGGAGGAATCTTTGCGAAGTAGCCTTTGAGCTACATCTTGAATTATGGGCAGGAATTCATATGGGGTGGGGAGAGAGATTTGGTGGTGTAAAAAGGGCATCAAAGCAAAGGGACAAATGGGTAAAAACCATGCCATGGGAAAGTCCAACTAATTTGAGGGGAATGACAGATAAGTTCAATTCATTGGGCCACATGATTCATCTAGAGGATGAGGAGATGAAGCCAGAAGGCCAATTGCTCCTTCTCACTCAGAGCTTTGAAAGCCAAGTAAAGGAGTTTGGACATAATGTGGAAGACAGTGAAGAATCAGTCCAGGTTGCTTAGGAGGACGCTAGAATTCAAATGGAAATGTTTATGACCACAGGCAGTTTGGGCAAAGAGAGAGACTAGATGGATGACAGAGGCCACTTAGGGAGATGTTACTGCTATCTAGACAGCAGATGAAGGAGGATAAGCTTGAAGTAGTAAGAATAGAAGGTTGGGAACAGGTGTGAGGCAGGAGCTGGCATGATAGCACTTGCTTCAGCTCAACCAGGACATCACACAGTAGTTTGATCTAAATAGATCTATTTGCTCGGCACAGTGGCTCACACCTGTAATCCCAGCACTTTGGGAGGCCAAAGCAGGAGGATCTCTTGAGGCAAGGAGTTTGAGACTAGCCTGGGTGACATAGTGAGACCCTGTCTCTACCAAAAAAAAAAAAAAAAAAACAATTAGCCAGGCATGGTGGTGTATGCCTATAGTCCTAGCTGCTCAGGAGGCTGAGGCAGGAGGATTGCTTGAGCCCAGGAGTTCGAGGCTGCAATGAGCTATGATCACATCATTGCACTCCAGCCTGGGTGACAGAGTGTGACCCTATCTCAAAAAAAAAAAAAAAAATTGTAAAAGAATATCAAAGACACTGGTAAAAGTGGCCACTAGAGAATGAGACTGGGAGGTTATAACGGGGAAAAAGGGAGAACTTCTACTTTACATTTTACATCCACTCTATTAGGATATTTTTAAAGCCATAAGTATATATTGACTTTATAGTTAAGAGGAAAAAGTGTTAAGCTATCCCTTATCTTTTATTTCCTTTGCTATTTCAGCATTAGCACAAGACACTGAGATCTGGTTCCTGGACAGAGCATTATACTGGCATTTTCTCACAGACACCTTTACTGCCTATTATCGCCTGCTCATCACCCACTTGGGCCTGCCCCAGTGGCAGTATGCGTTCACCAGCTATGGCATTAGCCCACAGGCCAAGGTAAGGGAGGAACACGCTTGTCATCTTAAACTGGTGTGTGTATGAAAATCTTCTGAGGAAGTGGTTAAATTTCAGATTCCCCATCTGATTCAGGAGATCTGGGGTAGGGCCATGGAACCTGCATTTCCAGTAAGGAAGGCAGGTGACTCAAATGTAGGTGGACAACCTCACTTTATACTGATCCAGTTAAGTGGTTCCCAAACTTGGCTGATCCTCAGAATTACCTGGGGAGTTTTTATTTTTAAATGTTACAGTGGGGTGGGGTTAGGTCCAATTAGTTGTTTTGGATTGGCAGTACATACAGAAAGAGTAAAAGTCTCTTATTCCCCTATTTTCCCAGTGTGCTTCCCCAGGGGCAGCCACTGTTACCAGTTTCTTTTGTGCCCTTTCCAAGATACTCATTGCACATAAAGCATACATACATACGGTTTTTGGTTCCTTTTTTCTAAATCACAAGTGTAATGTACTATCCGCATTGTTCTTCACTTAACACCTCATTTTGGAGATATTCCTTTCCAGTACATTTAGAGCTGCCTTTACCTTTTCAGTGGCTACAGAGTATTCCATTGTATGGGTGTGCCTCATTTTTATTACAGGTCTGGGCAGCATTTCAAACATGTAGATGCCAGGTATGCAACCTGATACACAGTCTAGTTTTGAAAACACCGAGTGTGGCTGGAAAAACTTTGGACTAGAGGGAGCTGGTCTGGGCTCCTTCATGATGGTATCTCATAGCCCTAAATTAGCATAAAATGAGGGACTTGGCACCAGCCCCACTTTACTATGTTTTTCATCTCGTGGGCTTCATTTTCCTCAAATGTTGCATGATGACAGCATCCATCTGGTCAACATTATGAGGTGGTTATGATCAGTGAAAAGCCAGTAGGGAACAGAATACCAACACACACAGCTTCTCTCAGCATCAACCTCTCCTTGGGGAAGGGTGCTCATCTGATGGGGAAACTGTCCTTTGGTGATTTGAGATTTAGCATACCAGGCTCAGGGCCCACTAGATCAGAAAGAAGGACATGTACTTACATTCTAGTTCTTATACTGCCTTTTATTTTAAAGGTTATGAGACCTAAAAGCATTGTGTGTGTCTTACCAGGGGTTGATGGAATCTGTCATTATTTTCACTTAAAGGAAGAGCTAATAGATCTTTGAGGTAGTTTTTCATAGAAACTTATACTCTCTTCTCTCTTTGCTTCTGATCCCAGCTCTCTGCCCCCACATCCCCACTAAAGAGACAAAGAATAGCATTTCTCCTTTGAATTGTGACCCTCTCTCTCAATTCTGCCTTACAGCAATGGTTCAGCATGTATAAACCCGTCACCTACAACACAAACCTGCTCACAGAAGAGACCGACTCCTTTGTGAACAAGCTGGATCCCAGCAAAGTGTTTAAGAGCAAGAACAAGATCTTAATCCCAAAAAAGAAAGGGCCTGTGCAGCCTGCAGGTGGCCAGAAAGGACCCTCAGCTCCTGCTGCTCCCTCCACTTCTAAATCATCTTCTGGCTCTGGAAACCCTGTCCGGAAATGAATACCTCCAGGTTTTCACCAGCTCCACAGCAGCAGTTCTCATGCACAGATGGCCCCAACCTCAGATTCTGTGTATGGAACCATAGGCGTCTTCCCATCTCAGCGGCCAAAATCTTAGGCCTTTGCTCCCAGTGACATTATCCATGAGATGGAAGGGCATACTGAGGTCTCCCAAGAGTTCCTCCCACAACTAGGTGGTACTGTCCTGTCTCCTGAAGCAATGGAGAGTTTTGGATCTTGTTTAAGTGGCCAGATAGATCTGCTGAGAACTTTCCTGCTTCTGTATCCAACTCTCAATCCCTTAACAGTGATTAGATAAGTCCCTCCACCAAAGAAACCACTGGTTTTGACCCATGAGGCATTAGAACTTTGCTGTTCAACCAGAAGCCACTAGTTGCATGTGGCTATTTAAATTAAATTATATGAAAATTCATTTCCTCAATTGCATTAGCTATATTTCGAGTATTCATGTTGTTAGTAGATTCTGTATTAGCACAAAGATATGGAACATTTCCGTCATGACAGAAAGTTGTATTGGAGAGCACTGCATTAGAATATGTTCATACTGTTCTTCTTCAGATCAATTTTTGTTTATAGGTAATGTTGGTGTCTTAGTTTGATAGGTCATATAATGTTCCATTAAAACTCTTGAAGATAACAAGTGTACCTTCTTTATATCCTTTACTGCAAACATATTTCTCTCTGCTCATTTCTTTTCAGTATCCTATAAAGTTTGTCTTCCTTGTCAGTTTCCTCTTAAGTTTCTTGCTTCCAGTTTTGTGTTGTGATGTTTGTACATTTGCCAGAGTTATTTTTTTAGACGAGATATACTTCTGCTGTACTTTATCCTAACCATTTAAAAACAAAAAACAAACTCCCAAACATTGTTTTGCAGGACTCTTCATAAGGAGTTTTGAGGAAGCCAGTCACTGTTAATAAAAGCTTTCCACTTGCTCTGCCTGCCTATTCTCAGCTCTGAGTTGTCCAGCCCTGGCCTTCCTTAGGACAAGCAGTCTCCTGCATAGAACAGGGTAGAGTTCCTAGAGTTCCAAGAGTTCCTTTGGAAATAAGTTGCCTGTAATCCAGAAATCATTTTCCTGTAGACACATAAGGGTATTAGACCTTAGCCCACATATGTGTAACATTTGACACAAGATAAATCTGAACTTACCTAGTACACTTAATAGAATTTCTATAGAGAAGAGTACTTGCATTTGCAATTAGGAATGTCTGTTTCCTTCCTCTATAGCCCCAGCAGTAGGCAGAAGCAAGGCCTTCACTGTACTTTTCAGGAGGGAAAGTAGGGACTCGCCCACCCCGCCCTAAGGTCCTTGGGTAGCTGCAGTTTTTGTGCTCAAGTCCCAGAGATTGGAGAATGAAAAGTTCTGAGGGATGAGGTGCAGGGGTCTGTACTATCTGCACACTTCAATCCCAACTGGCTCTGTTTCCTGACTTCCCTCGACCACTGTGATTGGCAGGCTTCCTTCCTTTGCACTACCTCTGCCTGCTAATCAACCTAGGGTTCCCCTCTTCCATGACCCCCTGGGGGACTAAAAGTAGTCCCTAGGATTTTCCACCTGCACTTCTGCTCTGAAACATTATCTATGAAGTTTTAAAATTTTCGTTTCGATCGTTGACAATAGTGATATTCATGAAAATGAGGCTTCAGTCCTCCCTCCACCTATCGCTTTCTATAGCCCCTGAGGAAAACCAAGGTAAAGAGTTGGCCTTCAAGGAGAAGGCAAACTGTAGCTGGCTGCTTCCTTATTTTTGTAATAGTTGAAAATCTTTTGAAATATCAATGCTCAAAAGTCTATGGGAGCATAAACCAAACTTCATGTTAATAGCTTATTCAATTGCTTTCAAATATGTATACTTCGACCATTCTGATTCACTTCTAATGGAAAAATGTTTAAGATAACAATACCTCTTACCTTTGCAATCCCAAAACTTACCATTGTACAATTCAGCATGGTCATTTAAACATTTTCTGTGTTTTTTAACCATAACATCTATCAAATCTTCCCTAATTTAGGAGATATTTGGGCCTTTAATTGCTTAGATTATTACACTTCAAACGTTAAGTGTGCAACAATTCATGGAGTGGGAGAAAAGGATACAGAGAGACCAAGTTTTAAAAGAAAAATAGCTGGAGTTTAGTCTTCCAGAAGTATTTTTCTGGCCAGAACTGATCAAAGCACAGGGATAACTGACAGCACCAGATAAGAGATAGTCAAGGTTAAAAGGGAAGTGAGAGGTCATGTCATCTTCCATTGGAGCCCCTAAGTTATAGTACTTCTAAATCAGTCCTGGTCCAGTTCTAGGTTCCACAAGTGAAGCAGCAGAGGAACTAGGAGAGCAGTGGTGCCCTTAAAATCAGTGGCAATCAAGTAGGAGTCCTCAAGAGGCTGTCTAGGGGAAGGGATTATGATGAGGAACTACTCAAGACCTGCCTCAGAAGGGGCAGGGCAGTGAGGAACAGGGCCAGCTACTTAACATGCAGTATTCGGTGGAAAATGAAGATGTAGGCCTCTTGTTCAAAAATCGGAAAACAGTGCCATTACAGGTACTAACAAACAATGGTTTTCCTTTCTTCTGGGATGTCTCTCATAACATAAGATGGTGTTTTTTATTTGCTACTTAATGCTGTTGTAAGAAAATTTGACATTACTAGCATGTATTTTATTATTCATCTTTATACAATTTTTGTACAATTCCAGTTTTAAACGAAAAATCATTTAAAGTCATGTAGAATCAATGAAAATTGCACTTTGTATTTTATACCTTATGTATACATGCTGTATGCGTATGTAGTTCATTCTTACCAGAACAGTGGAAAAAACTGCACAAAATTAGCTCAACTGTTACTATTTCACTTCTTGATATGTACACATTTTATCAGCACTATCTTCAACTTACTGATAGTAAGAGAAAAAAAAACGGAACTACAGGCTGCCCTATGTTTTCCTTTTCATTAGTGTCATCATTTTCAACATAAGTGGTTGGCTAGTACAGGAAATTAACATGAGTAGGAAAGCATATGATAGGGCTCCTTGGTCATTGGCATTCTTAGAATGCCATTGCCTTTTTTCTGTGTTCAAAGCAAGTCTGGTTCAAATGGAAAGCATGGCCTCTTGGGACCACCACTTAGTTGTAGACCTAAGGATGTTTACCTTGTACTCACTTTGGATGTCTGTGAACTCTGACGCATCGTGGGTCCACTGGAATTCTGTGCTCATGGGGCATCACAAAGGTTACATGTGAATGGGGCAGTAAGGCACACTGGACACACACATTGCACATACCTCTGCTCATGTGCATGCTCCATTGTCCCATCAGACTGCATTTACGTAACACAAGTTCAAAGATAAAATGAAGAATTTCAAGATACTGACAGAAGAACACTAAACCGAGTGTGAAATTCTGAGTATGGGCCCTGTGTGGCTGCACCAGTCACCCACCAGTGAAGCTGGCCTTGGTGAAGGAAGAAGGGAGTGCTTCTGGCAAAAGACTTAACAACATGGAGGTGAATGGGTTAAATGAGGAAGAAACACCCATAGATTTGTTTTGAAACTAAAGCAATTAAAATGGCAGTGGGCTCTACTATCAATCAATTGCCCAGGGAAAAGACACTAGGCTGGAATCACAAAATGAGAATAAATGGCAGAATGCCTCACAATGCATTGATGTGGTTAAGGTTGTACATAAAGTACCACATCATGCTGCTTGCAGGGAAGTAACCAAGCCCAAGATAGGAATGAAAAGGGGCAGTTTGCACATGATGATCCACAGAATCTGTCCATAAAAGCTGACATGCACCAGTGTTGCAGGAGCTGTGTGTAGTAAGTAAGGTACCCAAATCCCCCTCCAGACCTACTATATCAAAATTGCCAGGAAAGGTTCCAGGCATTGGGATTTGTAATCAACTGAAATGGTGACAATGATGCTCGCCAAGTCTGAAATTTGCTACTTAGTGCATCTGGATAGTTTTGCTTTTATTGCATGGAGACTAATTCAAAAGCCGTTTTTAATCTAGTAAAGCATACATAATGACTGGAATAGAATGACCAAGGGAACTTTTTATCTTCTGTGTAAATATATGTATTTTGTCTAAACTTTTTATTATGGAGGATTTTAAACATTTCCAGAGATAGAACAGTATAATGAATCCCCATGTATTCATTACCCAGTTTCAACAGTTATCAACTCATGACCAATCATGTTCTGTTTATACCTCTATTTACTCCTTCAATTTTATTTTGATTTTTTAAATTATTCCATTCTAATTTATCTATTGGTTTTTAAGCTATACTGCTTTACATTTTAAAAGTTGCTTTAGGGATTACAATATATGTTCTTTTTTCTGTCCAATAGCCACTCACACACAGGGTTCCTGGTAGCCATATTTGTGCAGTATAATTCTGGCCCCTTCATTACAGTTAACTGGACACTGGGTGGGCACCAATTTAAATTGGCTGAACACTTACCCTTGGGACCTTGTGATGAATTTCCTTCTTTGGCTTAAGCCAACCTGGACAGTTTTTGCAGCCAAGCATTATCTTGTTAACATACACAGCTTCAATTATGGACTTAATTGTAACCATTAAATGAGCTGGTACATAGCTGAGAACTCAGAAAAAGTCATCCCTCCCTTTTGCCTTCTTCCTTTTATGAGGTGAACCTGACCTTTATTTCTAGCCATTGACTTTCTACATGATCCATATGGCTCTGCTCTCTTGAAACAAAACACTTCTTCCCAAAACACTATCTTAGTTCTCTTCCTGTTCCTCCAAAACTGTAGAAGAAACACCTCCAGTTTCCTCCCAAGGTCTAGCTCCAGTCTACCTCCACCTCAGAGCTAAACTTAAAACCTAAAGTTAAGTTTAATAGATTAAGCTTAAAGTAAGTTAATACATAATTTTGTGCTACAGCAAGAGCTGCCTCATACTTCAGGATAGATGAATAGGAACAGACAACCAAGCAAAATTAATGAGAAAAATAGTTGTGAAAATGCTGTTAATTTAAATGTTTATACAAATTGTGAAAAGATAGTCACTCTTGTAGAAGAAAGACACCTTAGTTCAACTCACAGACCACCTCTGTCAGAAAACACTGCCGTAACAAAACATGTTACCAGTGTTCCAATGTCTTGGCATCCAAACGCTATCTCCCAGACTGCCTCTTGCCACTCACCGGCTATGGCTCAAAAACCATTTGTCAGACAATATGCCTTAATTTGTGGTTTTGGAAATGGGATCTTTGTAATTAGACATCCTAAGTTCCCTACAGCACCTAGCACCCAGGCCTTGTCTAATACCACCTTTGATAAATGTATTAATAGCAGAATGAATGAGACCATCTTACTGGATGTTTTCAATATCCAATCAATTACATATTCTTACGTGGATGCAATCAGTTGTAAGCAGCACTTGTCAAGTGATAAGGCTGAAATGCAGTAGTAAGGACCAGCCAGAGGGTGGCATAATAACAAACAAGAACTGAAATGGTGCTTTATAAAGCTCTGTTGCAAGGTGGATTTAGCTGTTGCTGGAGATGTGTGCCCTGCCATGGTGTGTATCACAAGCACAAGGTTACACCCACAGGTCTGGTGGGGACTCTGCTGAGGAGAGATCACATCTTCTAAGTGCAATATGTCAGGAGAGGAAAGTGTGTTTAATAGTATTAATGACAACACAGGATTCTCCTTTGAGGACAAGAATTCCCAAGGCTCAGAACACAATATAGGTAGGGGGTGGACATTGTTTTTTGACATTGTCTCAAGCTCTTGATGGAATAAACTGCATTCCAAAGCAATTTTATATACCAATAAATTTAACATAAAACTCCCTTTATGTGAAATAAACAGCAATAAAGTACATGCAAAGGTGTATTCTCTGACATGCATTAACACAGTAGCGACAAATAAAATTTAAAATTCCATTCCTCAGTCTCTCCAGCCACGTGTCAAGTGTTCAGTTATCACATATATCTAGTGGTTACCATCATAGAAAGTTCCACTGGGCAGTCTAGTCTTAAAGCATTCATGACTCATTTTCACATTATAATTTTAAGAATAATTCTGCTGAAAGCCTTTTTATACTGTGCTGTATTTAACAAGGACAGGAATATTTACCTAATCTTAAGAGACTTTTTTTTCCAAAACGCAATATCCTTTTCTACTGTTGTTCTTTTTACACTCCTGGCTCATAGGAAAAGCAAAGGATAAGTCTTGACTGCAGAGTAGGCTGCACAGGTTCTAGGCATCACCCCATGTGATAGTCAAAGACTCTGAGGCAGCCTCTCTAGGCCTCTGCACAGTCTCTAGAATGGAAAGCTGTGGGAAACAAAGCGGCACATTTTAGGTCTTCATGGTTTTCTGCATCTTAAAGCAGCTCATCTCTTCCATCCTCCTAGAGACCAGGTGCATCTGGCTTTGGAATTGCTCTTATTGCCTCAGAAATAAGCACTCAAGAAGTAACATTTCTCAAAGTATGCAATATTCCTCTGGGGACTAGCTAAGTACCATTCCCCCTACCTCTCACCCCTCACCTCCAGCATAAAGACTGGCAAAGAATACCTTGGAGATCAATCAGGGCAGGGACACAAACAGCCCTGAGAATAGTTCAAGTCCAATGTAAGGGAGAAACTTCATCCCTCAAGCAAAAGCTTCAAGTGAGGAACAAACGATTTAGAACAAGAACCTCTGGAAAAACAGTGTACCTTTACCAAGGCTCCAGCTGTGAGCTCCAGCTTTATACTTTTCAATTTTATCTTGAAAGTGAGGTCATCTCATGGAATAGAGATGGCGGTATAGATTGCACTTGAGGGTCTGCATTTAAATGTCTGGCCATTCCAGGGGCACATCTGCTTCCACAGGTGGCTCTAGACCATGGCCACACAGGTTCTGGAATAAGGTGTTGGGACTCTAGAATGTATGTTTGTTGAGCAACTTAATGTTAATCACAAAAGCTAAATTTTTCTTTGAAATTTGATCCTAAAACAAATGTCTGTGACTTTAATTACTATCTTCATAAATCATGTTTTTAGGCCATTAAAAAATAGTAACCCACCTTCAATATATAAATTAAAAACAGAATTCAAGCACAAGACAAATTCAAAAAACCTATCTTAAACAACATAGACACAGGCCCATAAAGTTTAATTTATCCCAGAAGTTAGTGAACCTCTATGTATTTATGTTGATCCAGGAAGGTCTAAATTTCTACAACCTTTGCAATTTCAGGCAAGCTTTTTTTCCAAAGAGAGAGGTTATTTTTTCCTATCACCTGCTGACAGAGGGGCTGCTAAATTTTAACTCATTTCCATCCATTGAGACTGCATTTCTGAGGATGGATTGCATCTCTGTGAATAGACTCCTTTATCCTCTTGACATTTCTATCATTTGCCTAATCTTCCAAGCCAAGAAAGCTTCTGGAGTTGATTGAATTGCTCTATTCTATAGCTAGTCTACCGCCAGCTGTTGTGTGCTGAGTTCAGTAAAACATTCTTGTCTAAATCAGTGTATCTTCTTTTCAAGGACTGGATAAAATAGCCATAAGAACTTTCCCCAGGCAGCCAGCTCTTCCTGTATAGATAACTACCATATTTTTATTTAATTCTTATTTGAAAATTGGGATTTAAAAAAATACTTATTCTAATTCTGTGATAAATGACACTAGTATTTTGATAGGGATTGTATTGAATCTGTAGATTGCTTTGGGCAGTATGGTCATTTTAATGATATTAATTCTTCTGCTCCAGGACCAAAGGATGTTTTTCCATTTGTGTTCATTTATAATTTCTTTCATCAGTGTTTTATAGTTTTCTTTGTAGAGATCTTTCACCTCCTTGGTTAAATATATTCCTAAGGTTTTTTTTTTTTTGTAGTTATTATAAATGTGATTGCCTTCTTAATTTAGTTCTCAGCTTGATCATTATATTGGAGTATAAAAATGCTACTGAATTTTGTACGTTGGTTTTGTATCTTGAGGCTTTACTGAATTCATTTATCAAATCTAAGAGTTTCTTGGTGGTGTTTTTAGGGTTTTGTTGATAGAAGATCATATTGTCAGTAAACAGAGATAATTTGTCTTCTTTTCCAATTTGGATACCTTTTATTTCTTTCTCTTGCCTGATTGCTCTGGCTAGGACTTCTAGTACTATGTTGAATAGGAGTGGTGAAAGTGGACATCCTTAACTTGTTCCAGTTCTTAGAGGGAATGCAGGCTTTCAACTTTTCCCCATTCCATATGAGGTTAGCTGTGAGTTTATCATGAATGGCCTTTATTATTTTGAGGTATGTTCCTTCTATGCCTAACTTGTTGAGGATTTTTATCATGAAGGAATGCTGGATTTTATCAAATGCTTTTTAATCCTAAAATTTATATGTGACTAAAATAAAGCCCAGATAGCCAAAGCAGCCCTAAGCAAAAAGAACAAAGCTGAAGGCTTCACATTACCTGACTTCAAATCATACTACAAGGCTATACTGACCAAAATAGCATAGTATTGGTATAAAAATAGACAAATAAATCCATGGAACAGAATAGAGAACCCAGAAATAAAGCCATATGTCTACTGATTTGATGTTGTCAAAGCCAACTGATCTTTGACAAAAGTGACATAAACAGACACTGGAGAAAGGACACCCTTTTCAATAAACGGTGCTGGGATAATTGGATGATCAAATGCAGAAGAATGAAACTAGACCTCTATCTCTCAGCGTATACCAAAATCAACTCAAGATGGATTAAATACTTGAATGTAAGACTTGAAACTATAAAAATACTAGATGAAAACCTAGGAAAAATTCTCCTGGACATTGGTCTTGGCAAAGAATTCATGACTAAGACCTCAAGAGCACAAGCAACAAAAATAAAAATAGACAAATGAGACCTAATTAAACGAAAAAGCTTTTGCACAGCAAAAGAAATAATCAACTACATGAACAGACAACATGCAGAATGGGAGAAAATATTTGCGAAATATGCAGCTGACAGGACTGATATCCAGAATTTACAAAGAACTTAACAAAATACCCCCATTAAAAAGTGGGCAAAGGACATGAATGGACATTTTCAAAAGGCAACATACAAATGGCCAAAAAGCATACAAAACATGTTCAATGTCACTAAACATCATAGAAATGCAAATTTAAACCACAATGCGATACCATCTTATACCAGTCAGAATGGCTGTTATTAAAAAATCACACCAGGTGTGGTGGCTCATGCCTATAATCCTAGCACTTTGGGATGCCAAGGTAGGAGTATCTCTTGAGGCCAGGAAGGAGTTCAAGACCAGCCTGAGCAACATAGCAAGATGCTATTTCTACCAAAACAACCAAAAGTCAAAAAACCATGGCCCCAAATCCCCAACCCCAGCCCCACAAAGAGCAGTGAAAGTTTAAAAGCATTTTCAGAGATCGGGCACAGTGGCTCACACTCATAATTCTGGCACTTTGGGAGGCTGGGTGGGGAGGGTTGCTTGAGGTCAGGAGTTCAAAACCAGCCCAAGCAAGAGGAGAACTACCCCTACTGAAGAAAAAGAAAAAAGGAACAAATAAAAGCATTTTAGGCAGATGCTATCAATATTAGGGGCAGGGTCTCTTTCTGAAGGGAAATGAGATTTCTGTTTAATTTTCTAAAAGAGCAAAAGCCAAGCCCTCTGGTTAGCTGGCCCAATTGAACAGTTCACATACTTCAATGACCTGTCATAGTCCAGGAGCACCTGCTGCTGACACTGGAACACAAGGTGTCCTGCTTACCTTGTGGCTGATTTAATGCGATGTCTGTAACACGCTATGTGCATCCTCTGTGGAACATCTTTAAATATTAAACCAAAACCCATTTCCTCCTATTTTTACCTAAACGAGATAACTTATACATAATATCAAAATGAATAGAAGAAAATATGCAATGGAAACTGGCTGTTGAAACTGGCTCCTCTAATGGGAGCTGAGGAGCTGAGTGTGTATCTGCAGACTTGGGGGACTGGCCACAAGCAAAGACTGGGTGGCTTCAAGCCCCTCCAGCACACACTGATCTGACAGCTAAACTGTGTTTGAACTACAAATTCCCCAAAATCATAAATTTTCAGTTCTTCAGACAGATCCTCTTAAACAAAAATTCTTTTCAAAGATAATAAATAGTGCTCATTAAGAGAATATAATGGGCTTAGGCCTTCCTTGGTTGAGCATCAGCAATCTGAATGACCTCTCACCATATCCATTCACCAGTCAGAGTGGGAATCATTCCATCAACAAATCACAAAGAAAGCTTGTGCTTCTGAACATTTCCTACTTGTGCCAAGTATAGATGGATATATATGGATGGATGTGGGGATGGATTACCAGTTACTTATAATTGATGTGAAATTTGCACATGATTACCAATCCCAAACAAAAGGAATTTACACGGTGCTGCTACCTCATACACAACCCAGGCCTCCAGGACTTCTCAGCTTGGTCAAGGTGGGATTGGCTGGCTCCCCACCCACCCGGCCGACCCCTGGTTCAGTCTGTGCTGCATGTTTTGAGTATAGCTGACTACTGATACCCAACTTGCAGATATTTTAAATGCTCTAAAAGAACAAAAAATAACCAGGAACCAGTGAGTCAAGCCAGGATAGATCATTTTCTATCTTCTGTCCTTGGGGAAAGTTATTCAACATCTCTCATCCTGCTTTATATGAAAAATGAAAATGCGGAGTGGCTATAAGGATTCTATTAAATATACATCAAGTGCTCATGCAGAGATGACTTCAATAAATATTTTAACTATTTTAAAAAATCACTCAGAAAGTCCATTTTCGCTCCATGAATTGCCTAGCAAACACAACTGATTTTTCTACCAGACTGCCTTTTTTGACAAAATTGATGGTGCATTTTAATGTCAGACCTTCACTGAAACCGCAAAGACATTTCATCCTGTATCTTAGGCAATTTGGTGTTTTATTTTTACTTCTCCGATAAAATGATTTCTGATGCCTGGTCATGTCTCACTTCTCTAAAAAAAATAAATAAATGATTTCTGATGAAAAACCTAGAAATAGCTGCAGAGTAGTTGATAAACTAAAATTCTAATTTTAGTTGATGACTATGTCCCAGGTCCCCAGGTCAGGTCTCTAAGGGGAAGGATCTTTTTTTCCTGTCAAATCCCCCGTGCCTGGCACAGGATTACCCACCCTCAGATCACATCTGTAGTGGTTGTATAGTTTCCTAGGGCTGCCATAACACATTAACACAGCTTGGTGTCTTAAAACAAGAAATTTATTTTCTCGTAATGCTGGATGCTACAAGTTCAATGTCAGCTTTATTGAGCCAAAAATCAAGGTATCAATGGGTCCATGCCCTCTCTGGAGGCTCTAGGCGAGAATCCATTTCTTGCCTCTTCCAGCATTTCTTGGTTTGTGGCCACATCACTCCAATCTCTGCTTCTGTCTGCACATTGCCTTCTCTTTTATGTTTATAAAATCTCCCTCTGCCCTTCTAAGAACACTCCTGACTGGATTGTGGACATACCCAGATAATCCAGGATAATCTCCCTATGTCAAGATCCTTAATCACACTTGCAAAGACCTTTCCTTACAAGGTAACACCTACAGGTTCCAGGGATTAGGACAGGATATCTCTGGGTTGCCGCTATTCATCCTACTCCAACAGTGGCATTTGGTGATACACCATCTCAGGGCCATGAGCATGGAAACAGTGGATTTGGGAGCCATGGGCAATGTGGAGGCCACCCACAGATCAGGAGCCTGGAAAACAAGCCTCCTACTCCTGGCCGCAGCTCTTGCTCCTGCAGTGTGTAGAACAACGGACTTGGAAGAGAACAAAACCGGGTCTTCAGCTCCCCAAGGCCCTGTGTGTACTATTCCCCTCCATCCCCAAATCATTTTTTAAACAGAAAGAAAAAACCATAATGTTGCAAAGAAAACAAAACCCTAGTCATCTTTAACAGAAAAGTATTTGCCTTTCGTTAACAGCAGTTTTGTAATTTCAGTCCATATTAAGACATAGAAGCTAAGACATACAAGCAAGAATATTTGTGGTAATGACCAGAAAGATTAGCAATAGTTTCTCATAAGTGTAAGGTATTATTAACTTTAATGCTCCTCAAAGGTCTTTTAGAAGAACTTTACTATCCTGAATTAAAAATTGCTAATAGAGGTTGCCAGAATGAGTGGCCACAAGGAAGGAGGAAGTAATAGGTAAAATCCTTCAGTTTCACTAAAAACTACTAAACCACTAAGTTTAAAGAGATGCAAAATTGATTTTTCTTATAGGCTCTTCTAGGCCTTTTTGATAGATAGAATCCCTCAGTGCAATTGAATAATCCAAAGGGAGGAAAAATGATTCAGAGCAGAAGGTTCTAGATCTGCCCTGCAAGCAGGGCCCACAGGGACTCTCACTGGAACATCTTTTATACACACACACACACGTACATGCACATGATATGGGGTCTTGCTATGTTGCTGAGGCTGAAAGGCAGTAGCTACTCACAGGTGTGATCCTAGTGCACTGTGGCCTCAAACTCCTGGACTTAAGTAATCCTCCCGCCTCAGCCTCCTCAGATTACAGTGACCAACAGAGCATTTATGGCAAGGCATCTCGACGGGGTGGCGATCACCAAAACAATTACCAGCCATACTAAAGGAGGACACTGGAGAAAACAGGAGGGGATGCTAACGTAGCCCATCTTGCAGGACGCCATTGAAGATTGGTCTTCTGTTGATCTAAGACGATTATTTTGTAAAAGACTTTCTAGTGTACAAGACACAACCGTGTCCACCTGTATATAGCTGCCAGTTAGTTTTCTTTGTTTTTACTTTGTCCTTTGCTATCTGTGTTATGACTCAATGTGGATTTGTGTTTATATACATTTTATTTGTATGATTTCATGTTAAACCTCAAATAAATGCTTCCTTATGTGGAAAAAAAAAAAAAAGAAGCTGGGACTACAGGCGGGCACCACTGTGCCTGGCTCTCACTGGCGCATCTTGACTACCCCTTGACATTTGTGCACAGGGCCTCTGGGTCCACCTCCTGTAGCATGTCTGTCTTGCCACTGAGTTGGCAGACACTTCTCTGGGTGAACAAAAGAGAGATGGCAAAAGCTGGTCCCTTACATCATTTCCCATGTTCCTCCCATATTACTAGGCATGAAAAAATGTTCAGGCCACTCAGTTGCCACCTCCTCCTGGTGTTCAGGGTAGGCAAGGATGAGGCTTGGGTCTCTGGGCGCATAGCGTGAAGAACGCTTTGCTCCAACACATCAAAGTTGCTTAGTTACTTGATAGTGATTAAAAACCAGTTCTGTCTTTGAGAACCAAGTTCTCAAAAACACCATCTTTAGTCTCTAAGTCCCACCTACCTCAGGAGAAAAAGAAGAGGAAAATAATTTACCGTGTAGCTTAGCAGTTTCCAAACTTGTCTCCATAGAATTAAGAAGATGGAAATGAGAAGATCTTGTCAACATTCCAGGCCTCACTCCAGACCAATTAAATCACCATCTCTGGTGGTGACACAGAGATAGCAGTTCTTGAAGCACAGGTGAGTCCAATAAGCAGACTAGGCTCAAATCACTGTCCTATCTTATTCCTATACTACAGTGGGACTATTCAAGATGCTGTTCCCTGAGTACTTTTTGAGCCCTAAAATGAAATTAACATTATATTTATTCAGCCACTTCCTTCTGCATGTGACCTTTTATTCTAAAGCAACAACTCAGCAGAATACCAAGGACCCCCAGGAGGGTGTCAGTGTATCTGTTCATTAAACAGTGTGACAAAAATGCAACTTCCTTTTGTTCGTACATCCCTATCCTCTGTGATGCAGCTATCATTCTGTGTCTGTCTTCAGGGCCAAGGCAACAGGCAAATGCTCTCACAAACCATTAAACCATAGGTAGAAATATTACACATGCTATTTAGAACCATAAAGAAAATGCGTATCAATACCCTATGTCTCCTTTTCAATAAGGTGGTTAAACAAACTCAATTGTCTATAATACAGAGACCTAACTTTTACAGTTCCAGGCTCTCCTGGGGTGTTCACAGCCATCATGTATTATCTGACAAATGCCTGCCCGAAAGAGCTCCCTGCCTCCCAATCAGTAAGAGTGGAACAGAGGTGGGGACACAGTCACAGAGCCCTATGCATTGAATATATTTACCTTCGCCTTTTTAGGCAATACTACTGCACATTGTCTATAAATCATGTATGCCCAGATTTAGGAAAGCAGAGTCACAGAGGTTTTGAAAACAAGGCAAAGATGGAACTAATGATGTGATGATCATTCAACTCCTTCCCCCCATACCTACCACCGTGGTTTACCTTTTCCTATTTTTGGAGGCAGAGATCTTCATGGGGAACCACGTGACCTGAGGGGCTTCTATGGAAGGCTTGCACACTACCTGGGCCTCTCAGCAGTGCTCACACCAGCTCCCCCTCTGATCTTGGCTCTTGATGACCTGCACTGGGGAACCAAGTACTGTCATGCACTGTGTAATGACGTTTTGGTCAATGACGGACTGCGTAAACAACAGTAGTCCCATAAGATTATAATGGAGCTGAAAAATTCCTAGTGACATTGTAGATGACATAACATTTCAGTGCACCATATTACTCACGTGGTTATAGTGATGCTGGTGTAAAAAAAAAACTATGCTGTCATTTGTATAAAAGTGTACCTTAATGTCCTAGGCCTTCATATTCATTCACCACTCTCACTGACTCACCCAGAGCAACTTCCAGTGCCCTATACAGGTATGTCATTTTTATCTTTTATACTGTGTTTTGTACCTTTTCTATGTTTAGATACACAAATAGTAATACTTACCATTGTGTTACGATTACATAGAGTACTCAGTACTGTAACATGCTGTATAGGTTTGTAGCCTAGGAGCAGTAGGCTATACCACACAGCCTAGCTGTGCAGTAGGCTATGCCACCTGGGTTTGTGTAAGTACACTCTGATGTTTGCACAACAATGAACTCACCTAACAGAGCATTTCTCAGAGTGTAACCCCACTGTGAAGTGATGCGTGACTCTACTAAATGTGCAATATAAGGTTCTCTGGACACAAAGCTTTAAATTTCCATTTTGTTTTGGTGACTCAGCAAATTTTTTGAGAAAATTGATTTTTACTTAAGAGGCAAGTGAGCTGCATAATAATTCACATTTGTAATATGCTACTCTAATTTTTGCTTCAGCATCACAATGGAGCAAAACCAACCACATGGGAAGGTGATCTACATTAGGTTAACCATGGCCAACATGTCCTGCAAGAAGGACTTATACCCAATTAAATCAGGAGTTTCAAAGAGCACATTGCTGATGCTACTTACTCTATTAACAAAATGAAATCCAAAGGGCCTGAACGCCTTTCCAAGCCAGGGTGTTTCTGATGAAATAAAGGAGAGGTTTCGATTCCAGAAGAGGCAAGCCTGTGAAGCTACGGCCCTATATCCTGGGGAATAAAAGTTTCTCATCATGGCATTAAACTCTATTTATTTAGTATTTGAAACATGGTGTACATTTACGTATTTGTATAAACATTTAGTACATCTAAAATCCACAACTGGTAAACAATCTGTGCTTTCTTTTGTGTACAAGTTTGGAGTTTACATCCAGGTATTTTGGTGTTGTGGAGACCCAGTCTGTGAATCTATCAAATTGCCTCATATTACCATAATAACTGTGACAGAAGTGATTTGTTCCTTGAAGGGGCTGTTCCTTGCCCAGAAAAAGTGTCACACTTTGGAACAGATAAACCAGGTGTCAAGGAATCAAGAGGAACACAGCTGACACGATGGAGAAATTATGTGCAGGACACTCCTGGGGATCCAAGTCAATGCGTGGTGGGCACCACAAGCCATGCGGTGACACCTACAATCAAGCACTCCCTTTCCAAACCATCATATGTTTGGGTCAGGTCTCCCTCGCTCCCACAGGAGGAGTTCTGTCCAGCAAGAGCTTGCCCTCTGCTCAGCACATTTCTCGGGGTGCCCCACGAGTGTCAGAGCTGCAACTCCGATGTGCCGACCAAGCCCAGGGCTCTGGCTTCTTCTGGAGTCAGGCCACTCTTCAGGGTCCTTCGCACTGTAGCAGCACCCGCAGATCACAGCCAGGGGGAGGAGAAGAGAAGGAGGTATTAGCAGGGAGGCTTAGGACAGTTGGTACACCAGTTCTTACCTCTCCCCAAGGACTCCCAGGGAAGCCAGAGGGCCCACACTCTGCACCACTCCACTCCTGCTGATGCGAACTGGCTGGCTGTCTGCCTGCTAGGGTACAAAAATCTTGGGGCTACAATAGGCTGACCTGAAGATACCATGGGCACCAAGCTGGAGAGCCAAGAGGAGTTGGGGGACTTGTAAAGAGGGGAGAAGGGAGGAGAAGCTTGCCCTCACTAGGTTTCCAAGAAATGGGTGCAAACTGCAGAAGTGCACATGGCATGCTGAGACCTCAGCATCTGCCCAACATAAGGAGCGTATCAGAGCTGGAAAAGAAATTCCAGAGCGCTGGAGAATGTGAGTTCCAGTGATACAAATTGGGTAAGATAATAACTAGTGCATAATCAAAGGGCCTCCAGAGGCAATGACTGAAATTCCAGTGACTCCTTGCAGAACGCATGCCTAGGAGCAAACTGCCAAACAACTTCTGGGTGAATGTGGTGGGTGTTTTGTATGAAACATGCAAGGCTCAAGAAGGGACAATGACCACCTTCCTTGGGGGTTACGACTGACAATTGGTGGGATGCTCATATTTAACTGACTGAGAATTGGCTGGTGTTTAGCTTGACATCATGGTTTTGCCTATTGTTTAGTATGGATCAATTTCAATGTCAAAATAAAGGCTGGCTAAGGGTGAATGAGGAGGCAGCTGCCCTTCCCAAGACAAATCTTTTCATTCGAAAGGTTGACTAAATTACATTTTCTTTAATTTACAAATTGCATTTGGTCTACTGTGTATTCTTTAAAGGTCATACAGATTTGGGTGGTATTTATTCTATTTTTCAGAAGAGGCATGTTATGGATCTTGCCTAAGTCCCAAGTCAGCCAGAGTCCCTGAGATCATCAGGGCAGACTGTTGACCAAAGTCTGGACAAAGGAAAGCTCACCTTAGTGTCTTCTTGTTTCCCTTGCCAGACCCAGCTCCCCTCATCTCTTCCCCACAGGCTAGGGCCCCAGCTTATGAGTCTGCAGGCAACACCCTATAGTCTATGCCTCCCATGGTCTGCTGAGCAAAAGCTCATTTAGCCAGAGGACAAAAGAGCTGAAAGTTCCATGCCCATGGTAGAAGGAATGGAGGCTAATATCTATTAATAAATGGTTTCTTCTCTCCCAGGAATCAGCACTTTGAATAGGGGCCAATATCTAATCCATCAATTGGTCAGTGAACAATTTATGGAGAACCTACTGTGTGCTTAGCATTTAACTCAAGGAATCAAAACTCTTAAGGAAAACACACAGACAAAGTATGGATTTTTCAAGACACAGGTTGTGTGGTGAGGGGTACCCTCAAAACATACCACCCCGCACTACTGCACTTCCAAGCCTAGCTTTGGGCGCCAGAGCCATCCATACACAGCTGCTCTCGTGCTAGCTCACCCTCCCTCGACCCCTTGGACTGCAGACCAAGTGTTTAACTTGACTAGACAAAACGTTTGGCTCCAGAGTCTTGGCTGGAGGCAGATTACATTTAACTGAGTCATGGAATTCATTCTATGGGGCAGCAGTAAAAATACTAGTTTATAATAACCTTCTATGTTCTTTAAACACATCTTAAAGTGTTAAAGAAAGATAACAATTTTAATAGCAGAAAATAAGATAAAATCTCCCTCTCTTGAGCAAGAAAGACCCCTTGCTGAGACCTCTTAAGCAAGATACAAAATACTGCCTGAAGAAGTCCATGCTGCACTAGCTGGGCATCTTAAATTTCATTAGCTGCAGAAACAAGCATGGACATGAGTCTATGAACCACAATCTTTGTGCATTTAGGTATATTTTTTGGCTGAGTAACTTTAGAAGACCTCTCAGATTGGTGGGCATTTTACCCAAGAAGGTACTTAAAGATGCTTCTTTAACACTTCTGTTCACACATTTGCCTTAGTCCTGTAATTGTTGTGTTTGGTTCACATAAATACTTTAATAAGGACCGTAACACTTTATAGCACACGTAATAACCTCCCAATAGCTATGGGCATTGGGCCAGCCTATCTGGGACAGAGTCAGAGAACAGAACAAAGCTGAAACATCCTGCATCAGCCTTGCTGCCTGACAGCAAAGAGGCTGTGCCCTCTCTGTTGGGGCCTACTCAGTTTTAATGCTCCAAGCCACTTGAGATCCTCACCCGCCCCTCCCTCACCCCTCCAACTCGGGCACATGTGTCCTTCATGTCGGGAAAAAGCCAGTATAGGCTTAGTTTCCTTTGCTTGGATCATGTGTCCCTCAAATTTTGAGTATTCATAGAAACATCTCCCCACAAGAGAGAACTGAAAATCTCTTCCCTAAACCCAGTGGAAAGTCGCTGCAGCCTCGGGGCATCCCTCACTCCAGAGTAGGGTCGGGGCAGAGCCAGGACACTGACATGATAAAAAGTCAGAAAGTCAGGGCTTAGGTGGAAGCCTCCAAGTTAGAGAATGGATGCGAGAAGAGTTTTAAAGTGTTTTGCTTCATTGAATGGTTCTCTGGTTGTTCCCTTTTCAGACAAATCACCCTCCAAAGCAGAGGATACTGGCACATTGAAAGAGGTGGCTGGCTTTTAGGTCCCCCACCACATCTGTCTGAGTGCCTGGCGTCTGTTTGGCCCAGAGTAGAGAGAAGTTCAAACGGAGGGAGGATCAGTAAAAAGAGGAATCTAAAAATTTGTCCTTCCTGCCTCCAATAGCTGCTCTGAGAGTGAAGCAGAGGGTTCCCCAGATGGTGCTCAGGTTCTCTCTTGGGCTTGTTCTATTCACCCTTCTGTCCTGGGTCCTGTGTCTGGGGGCGACACCCTGAGCTATCTTTGTAGGAAGGTCAGCTCATTGAGCTCTAAGAATTATTAGGCGCCCACTGGAGAGCCATGGCTAGAATCTGGGGGAGCATATGAGGTGAGTTGAGTCAACCATTGCACAGGCTAGAAATCACCTGGACCATTTGAAACATTTTACGTAAGGAGCCCCTGATTGGCACCAGCTGGAAAAGCAGCATACCTGAACCATGGGAACCTGTCAATCCATTCAGATGCCCCTGGCATGTCGCAACTGACCACATAGTCGGGCTCTAGCAGGACGCTGGGCATGCACAGGCCTGGTCTCCAGCGTCATACAGGAAAGCAGACACTTAATTATCTCTTAGGATCCTCAAGTGCCTTGGCTTGCAGGCCATAAATTTCAAGCTTATGGGATGGATTTGTTTGGTTTCCTGCAATAGCTGGACTATTATTGTCTTTAGCCAAATGAGTTATGGCCCAAATATGTTGGTTATTCATTATCCACTGGCCTCAGTGCCACCACTAAACACTCAAATCAAATACAGCAGTGTTACAGAGTGAGGCCCAAGCCGCTACACCTCACATCGATTTTGCAAATTGCTTTTTCTCATTCCTTTAACCTCTTGTGAAAAGCTGCAGTTTGTCATCCCTTTATAATAGAAATCAGTGTCTAACTTCCCCCTTCTTAAATTTCTGTTGATAGTGCCGTTACTAATAAATTAAACCCGTTACAGAAAAACACATCCACGCTGTGCTGTATCAGTTATAGTAACTATGTCACAGGAAAAAATGTGTTTGGCTAAATAAAAAGAATATACGGCTGTTTTGCATAAAATTGAAATGGAAACAATACCACAGGAAATTATCTTATGTCAACCACAAAAACAGGCAAAATATCTCTCCAGCCAGACTGAAGAGGAAAATTAATTACGACTGTGTTATTGTTCCTAGGGACATTATGTGTCTCTCTAGGAATCTGGTCCTCTCTAAACCAGAGGGTACGGCCGATGCAGACACGTAACCTATAGAAGGAGCACGTACCCTGGGCCTCCAGGGACTGGCCAGGCCAATGTCCCAAGTAGTCTCCTTTTCTGAAGTCCCTGGCCCAGCCCTGCCCGCCTTCTGTCAGGGCATCCTCCCCCATTCTCCCTTGGCCCACGTCCCTGAGGGTTCTTCCCAGCTTCTCCCCACGGTGACTCTAGCACTGATGCTGCCCACGGCAGGAAGCCCCAGGAGTTAACTGGTGTGAGGTTTCTGCCGTTGGGTCACCAGTTTATTGAAGTAATTAACAGGAGGCCAGTAAAGGGGAACTACTGAAGATAATCTACCTAAGACCACAAAAAGCCTTCTGGAAGTTTCATTTAAAATCTGTTTAAAAAATATATTTCTTATCATGAAACAACATGGACAGATCACACACGAAAGAAGAGAGGCAATGGCAATAGGTTCCACCTCCCTAGAGTGGAGGGAAATGTCGATTAAAACCAAGAGGAAATACTATTCCACGCCACTCAGACAGGCACCAATGGAAGGGCTGCCTCGGCCTGGAGCAGCTGAGATCCGGCACACGGTGTGAGGGTGGACCAGCCTTGCCGCTTTGGAGAAGAGCCTGTCACCGGGAGACCTCGCAATTCCACTCCTGGTCTCACGCCCCAGGGCTGACCACCTTATTGTGAGGGTCAATCACTGGGGGTCTCGCCCTGCCACAGGGCCCATGAATCTGCATTTCTAACAAACCACCAGGAGATACAAATATCGGCTGAGGTCCAACTGTGAGGAGCAAGTCCCTAGCCAAGTTCTTTCAGAGGTGCACCAGGGGACAGGCAAAGAATTCACAGCAGGACAGAGAAATTGCAAAATATCAGGAGAAATAAATGTAAAGGTGTTAGATATTGATGCTGAAACCCACAAACATATTCCTGAGGATATAAAAGGCCAGTCTCCCTGAATGACAGTTTTCTATTTAAAAAATGGGGGACCGTGGGCCAGGGCCACAGTGGAGAGAGAGAGCCTACCTCCTAATGCTGCTAATCCCCTCTAATCCCCCAGGGACTGGGGCAGGGACCCAGACCTCAAGGCCTCAACCCTGAGGCCCTGAGTTAGTTGGCCTGGGTGCAGCCCAGATATCTGGAATTTCAAATCTCTGCAGAGCATTCTAATGTACAGCCAGGGTTGAGAACCACAGCTCGAGAGCCCTGTCACTCAGTGTGTACGAAGAGCCAGCAGCATCAACCTTACTATCTAGGAGCTTGTCAGAAATGGACTCCCACACCACCCATCTGGCTGAATGTGAACCACATTCTCCCCTCCCTGTGCCCTGCCCAGTGTTATTTTCCTTTCTGGGGAAAAAAATCCCATCAGAAACTAGAGCAGATCATATAAAAGGGGCAGGGTCTGAAAGGCCACAGGAATCTGTTACAGTGATCTTTACCCTGGAAACAAGCGTGTGCGTGGGCCCAGCACTGGAGGGTCCAACGTACACAGCCCACACTCCATCACCTCTTGTGTGATTCTCAACAGTGGAACAAGTTGGGGGCCCTCTGAGTTTGAGTTTTGCTGTACTCCCTGCCTATCTAGAGCCACTTTCCTTTCACTTTTGGGTGACAGAACAGGGGAAGTTCACCAGGCTCCCTTTCCTTGTCACCATCCCCTATTCTTGGAGGCAAAGCTGCTGGAGACACAAGCTGTCTCTAGAGTGACCTGGCAGCAGGCTGGAGCTTGGGGGCTGAGCTCTCTTCTGAAACACCCAAGGCCACAGCTAACATAGGCAGACGTCAAAGGACACACAGGATCCTGTTTCTCTAGGACAGCAGCTCCTGGGAGAGTCGGCACAGCGCCACCCACAGAGGCAACTCCACACCCCTGAGTTCAATGGGCAGGAGCAGGTTGTAGTCTCAGACCAAAGGGAGAATCATTCACTTTGATTGAGATGAATCCTCTACTTGGCCAACCTATGCTAACATTAAATATTTTAAGCATCCCAACGACCATCAAATCACCTGCCACTCCTGGTTTTTACCTTCAACATGCTGTGGGCAGTGGCGAACGCCAGGGGAACCAGTCTCCCGCTCAGCAAGCAATCCCTGATGCTGGAGGAAGGGCAGAAATATGGCCTCCAGCAAAGCACCTGGGCCGGTCCTTGGCAATGGATCCCACTTGTGCCCACCCCTACGTAACAGACACTTAAGAGCCTGTCAGACCTTCCTGGGGACAGAGTGTGACTCAAGATACCCTGGACAGGTGTGGCTGCAGCTCTCCTCCTCCACAACGACCAACATTGACAGTCAACCTTCTGTGAACAAGGGTAGGCGGCCACTCGAGGCAGCCACTGACACCGGAGCTGGTCTCTGAGTCCCTACCTTTTCTGGGTCATACAGAACAGAGGGGCAGATCCCTGCAGGGGTGGGCCCCTCACCCTCCTTAAATGCACTCACGAGATTTCCGGTTGGCCCGGGATCGCTTCCTCTCCCTCGGCACCACTCGCTGACTGGGCACTTGGGTGGCCGACTTGACAATGCGGTCCATGATCTCATCAGCTGCATCGTCGGTGACGTTAGGTGACTCATCGGTTCCCATAGTCCAGGAACCAGTGGATCCTGAAAAATCAAACCACCAGAGAGTGCAACGTACTCAGAGAGAAGCAAACCCAGAAGAAAATACACAGCGCTGCTTCGCTAAGCAGCTGAGTTCTGTCAGCAAAGGATCAAAGCAAAGGCCAAACAGACAGCCTCGGCGTTAGTGACAGATCCAGAGCACTAACCTGCCCACACTGCAGGAGGCACCACCGTAACCTGTGACCACTACCCTCCAGGCTCTGAACAAACCCATACTTGGGGCACTTATTTTGTATCACTCCATAACACAGCTGTGTTCTTGTCTCTTATAAGTTAACTCTCTATCCCTGGGTGTGCTGTCTTCACCTCCTCGTCCTGTGATCACCTGAGGGCAGCTGACCTACGGCACGCCCTGCACCCATCACTGAGACCCACCAGTGCACATCCAGTAGTGCAGAGAGACCTGCCGAGGGTTTTGCTGAGTCAGCTCTCTATTGGAGGATGTACCTGCCTGGTAAATGTCAACTAACCCTAACTTCTTATTGAGTTAGGTAGAAACCAATGGATTTTGTAACACACAGCTTGTCATTGTATTCCTTAGTCTTTAAAAATGGTAACAGCATTGCCTTCTTGAACTGGCAAACGGGATGTTGACATAAATTTTTCTTTGGCACATTCATCTGCTCCCTGACCAGAAAAATGTGTTTATGGATAACTACATGTTAAGACAATCCAGGTCTGGCTTAAAAGTATCTCCCTATAGACAAGCAGGAAGAAAGCGCCACCAAAACGTGGGTTCCAAATAATGTTAAACAGTCAGAGACTAATGCTAATATATCCAGAACTATGCCTTTGCGGCAGATCAACTTCCTTGTGAAATCTCTTCTGTAAGATGGTGAATATGTTTCCACTAAAGGCACAATGTACTATGTGCTCAAACTTGTTAATTTCCACTACCGACACTTCATTTTGTAATAAATGTACAACAACTTCAAAAGCCTATAGGTAACACTGCTCAAAATCACTGCCTATGCAACACAGGCACTCCAGCCTGACCAAGGTCCCGCTTACGCTGAGCCAGCTTCTCCCAATTCAGAGGAAAAAAATGTTAATGGACATTTTAAATTTTTTAGTTCTTTTCCCATACTAATTTCTTTTAAAGTTTTGTTGCTTGCAACCAGCTGGTTGGTAATAAATGAACAAAGGAAAAAAAAATGGATGTCAGTGGTTGGGAACAGTGGATCACAGTTCAGTAGACTGATTTTCATAAACACACATGTGTGTGCTTGAAATGTCACTGCCAATACATAATATGCTATAATATAGTCATAATTCCCGCTAGTAAAATTCACACAACTGAATATAATACATAAATAATTCGCACTTTGCCAAAGGAGTGCTGGGACTCCAGGTGCTCCATCACCTGAGAGAACTGTGGCTATAGGACAATGATATTTGCAAATGACATGGTTTTTTGTTGTTATTGTTGATATAGTTTTGAAAATTTGTTTTGCCTTTTTTTAATGGAAGCATACCTACAGCATTGGCACATGCAAGAATAGAATAGTAAATGTACTTTCTCTGCTTGTGCCCAAGGGAACTTGATCTACTTGTTCTCATCAGAAGACCAGTTTTTCAACATTGTAATAAACCCTTACAAAGTAGGCCCTTCTCAGGAAGGAATTTTCAAAATCGCCGCTGAATCTTTCTGCATTCTCAGGATGGTCTAGGTGTTCCAATGGGAGGTAAAAAGCCACAAGATACCAACAGCTTTCAGACTGGGACTCTGCAGTGCCCCTCAACAATGGCCCTCCTCAGAGCACAGCAATCAATAGTGCGATTCAATTGTGTTTCACCCAGCAATTTCCTATTTTCCCTTTTACCTACTGATTTATAATTCTGTGTCTGATCTTGAAATGTCAAACTAATCTTCTGAAAACATGCAAAGCTCAATCAATTGTATTTGCTCCTAATACATTTTCAGAGCAGAGGGCCAGAAAGGCAGGCATCATCCAAACTTCCGTCTTCCCTGAGAATTACCTACACTTTCCCATCTCACACATTCCTAGGGATCTGCTGTCCATGTAAAGTGGCAGGAGATGTGTAAAAGGAACATCTTGCCACAAGTTCAAGGCTGTCAAACTCAGTTTTGTGATGACTTCATTCCCTGATGACCTCACTCCTCGTTCTACTTTTTATCTCCTCTCCTCGTTGTGACTGTCCTCATGGCCATTTCTTTCCATTCTTCCTGGTCACATATATGCTCCTCTTTCTGGGACCCCTGCGTCCACACACAGCCATCAAGAGAATGCTGCACACACATCTGACATATCCAAGGGGCCATGTGACTCATCCAAGTCTCCCAAGTGTTTTGAGATGTGGTGGAGGGGAAAAAGCATTCTAAGACCATAATTGCACAAAATCACTTTTACTTCATTTCTTAAAATATGGAAATTGTAGTTTGAAAAAAACAACACTATAATTTATTTTTTTCTCTCCTCTTTCTTAGCATAAGGAAATAATCTACAAGGAAAATACTTACATCAACATAGTCTACTGTTTTAATGCAAAAAAAAAAAATTGCCCTCATTTCTGAAAGATAATTTCCCTAGGGATACATTTCTAGGTTAGAAGCGTTTTCCTTTGGCAGTTTAAAAATGTAATTCCATGTTTTTCTGGTTTCCATACTTCCTGTTGAAAAGTGAGTCATCATTCTTACTGTTTTTCCTTAGAAGGTAATGTATCTTTTCTGTCTTGAAGATTTTTATCTTTATCTTTGGTTTGCCTATGGTATGTTCTTTACTTATTGTGCTTGGATTTGCTAAGTTTCTTAAATACATGGGTTGACACCTATCATCAGTTTTGGGAAATTCTCAGCCATTATCTCTTCAAATATTACTTATTATCCCTCTTTTTATGGGTCCTCCAATTACACATATCTTAGATTATTTGACTGTGTCCAACATCCCTCTCACATTTTGTTCTCACCATACTTCTATTTGTACATTTTCTATTAATCCCAATCACTAATCCTCTCTTTTGCTGGGATCAATGACTATTAAATCTATCCAATGAGTTCCTTATTTCAAATATTCTATTTTGTCATTTTAGAATGGCCATTTGATTCATTTTTATAGATTGATTCTCTATTTAAATTATCCACTTTTTTTATCCATTTGTCTATGTTTTCCTTTAGTTTTTATTTTATTTTATTTTATTTGAGACAGAGGCTGGCTCTGTTGCTCAGGCTAGAGTGCCGTGGCGTCAGCCTAGCTCACAGCAACCTCAAACTCCTGGGCCCAAGCAATCCTCCTGCCTCAGCCTCCTGAGTCACTGGGACTACAAGCATGTGCCACCATGCCCAGCTAATTTTTTCTATATATTTTTAGTTGGCCAATTAATTTCTTTCCATTTTTAGTAAAGATGGGGTCTCTTGCTCAGGCTGGTTTCGAACTCCTGAGCTCAGACGATCTGCCCGCTTTGGCCTCCCAAAGTGCTAGGATTACAGGTGTGAGCCACCGTGCCCGGCCCTTTAGTTTTTATTTTTAACATTTGTAATGATCAAGTCTTTGACTGTACATTTCAACATCTAGATTACTTATGAGTCTGCTGCTTTGTCTACTTTTCCTCTGAATTGTCAGTCATATTTTCGTGTCCTTCCCTCGGCTCATAATTTTAACCACACACTGGACTTTGTGTGTAAAAGAAAGTGGAGACTGAAGTCGCTGTCATTGTGCTCCGGAGAGTCTCCCTTTCCTCTGTGCATGGCTATGGTGAGGGACTCAGCCGGGGTGAGGCCAGATGGCAGTTTTAGTTAAGGATCAGCCCACCTCTCTTTCCAAATGTCTTGAGGCTAACGTCTGAGAGTATTTGTCGAAGGTGCTGACTCTAGCTTGTCGTTGTTCCTCAACTTTGTTCAAGACTGTAGGTTTCCTTCAGCCTTTCTGGGCCGGTGGCACCATCTGACTGCATTCCCCCCACCCGCCTCCGGGCTGTACTTAGCAAAGGTCTCATGGAGAAAAATCATCTGCATCGGGGCTGCTCTCAACTCAGTCTCTTATCTCACACGGCTACTGCAAGTTCTGCTGGCTTCTCTTCACCCCTAGAGCCACCCACCGAGGCAAGCCCGGTCCTCAGTTTGTGCCCATGTGGCAAGAGCTCCTAGAGAGTCTCAGCTCCTCTGGAACTCTAGCCTGTGTGATCCTCTCTCCTTCACAGTGCTCTAATGCCCTCAAAAAGAAGGTTTTATCAATTCTTTTCTTTTATTCCGAGTTGTAGCAAGAGTGGCAGCCTGCCACGTCCTACCACATGCCACACGAGAGCGGAAGTCTCCTTTCATGGGGGTGTGAACCTACAGAGAAACCGAACACCTCCCTTTTTAATCCCATTCCTCAGCCAGCGAAAATGACCACATACTGTACAAACCCAGTGACATTCTTTTCTCTTTGTCCTTTCTGGTCAGGAACAGATGTCTATTTTCTTTTAAAATTGGTACAACCTGTTTATGTTCTGTTACTGGAACATCTCCCAGGACTTTGGCTTTCAACCGCACCCATCAGGCCAGAGTCTTCAGCCCCTGTACCTCGGTGGGTGCACATGCGTCGCCTGTGAACCAAAGAGCCGCAAACTGCCATGCAAGAAGGGTCTCAAAAGGGCCTGCAAGCTGTGTTCCAGAACCCTAAGGTTTCTGTGGGTCTCCCAAGTGTAGTGGCACTTAGGTGTTTTTTATAAAATTACTGACTGGTTTTCTTACTTCATGTGAGTGCAGCATTACTGATTCTAGTTCCTTTCTCTGCTGTCTTAGTGTTGGACTTGGTGTTTACCCTTAAATAGGGCTTTTACTGTGATATGCAGCTGAGAATATGCTAGTCATGCTTCTGTCTGCATGTTCACTAGAGCCTAGGTGATGCCTGGTGGGTGCTGCATTCATTCATTCATTCATTCATTCATTCCTGAGTTTCTGCAATGTGTAAGGTAACCCACAAACCAGCTTACCTGACATGCTCTGTTTTACTTTTTGTCCCAGCATAATTACAGCAAGTACCCCCTTTCATACTCCAAAGCATCCCAGTTTGGACAAAATTACATGCTTTCTTCTAGCTGCATGCATAGTGTGTGCTAAGAAAATACCAAGAGGAGAAAGCTGATTTCCAGGAGCTGATTGTCTTTAAAGTTTATCATCCTTAAAGGGTCTAACCTGGAGTCTCCCAGGTGCACTGAAAAGAAAGAGCATCTGGCAGCCAGGGAGTGCTTGGAGGAGGTGGTTTCTGGAGGTGAGAGGGGACTGGATGGGCAGAGAGGGCATCCTGTGCCGAGGGGCAGTGTGAGCAACAGGGGGGCTCAGGGACATGCAGAGTGTTCCAGAAGGGTGGTAGCAACAATGTGGGGACAAGACAAAGCCAAGTTTGGGAGATAGGATAGGAGCAGATGACAGGGACTCAAACAACAGCATGAATAGCGCGGGCTTTATCCTGCCAGCAGTGAGGAAACTCAGGAGGCGTCACACGGTGTTATCAACCCAAACCAGGAAAACACAGGCAAACATTCTCCAATGTAAAATGCCTCCTAATCCCTTCTAATTATAAAACAAATCTGGAAATTCTAATCTGTCTTTACCATTTTGAAGGTTTAGTATTACCTTTGCCTGTAAGGAATTTAGAAAGCCACAAAGGGATAGTGCTTTAATCCAGGGGGTGGGGCTGGCGAGCTTTGTCTGTATAGCAAATGTTTTAGGCTCTGCGCGTCCTGCCGTCTGTCACATCGGCTCAGCTCTGCTGCTGTGCAAAGCAGCCATGGCTGATACACAAATGAACACATGTGGCTGTGTTCCAGTAAACTCTATTTACAAAAACAGGTGGCAGTCTGCATTTGGCTTGCAGGCTGCAGTCTCCCGACTCTTGCTTTAACCCAGAAGGATCCGACCACAGTAAGAATTCCTTCTGTGCAAAGTAAGGCACACTTTTGGGGCGCAGCTACTAAAGGTGGGTCACGGAGGCTTTAGCAAAGGAGGGTGTGTGCTTAGGTTGGCACTGAAAGTCCTGCCGACCCCCGTAGCAGCTGTACCCTGTACCCTGTCTCGGGGACTGGACTCCCCCAGGGTGGCCAAGCTGAGAAGGGAAAATGAGATGAGGCCACGCGGCCAGGAGTTACCTCGGCTTGCTCTGCTGCGAGTGCGGATGCCCAGCACGGGGGTGGCATCCTCCACGGCAGGGGATGAAGTTTTCAGCACAGCCTTCATGTTCTCATGCTCGGCCGCATCCTCGGCATAGCTCAGGCCCTGCGGCTGGCTCGGTGGTGCCGGAGAGCTGCCAGAGAACTTGCCGGACTGCAAAACCAAAGGGGAGTTAGGATGTGAGGGGGACTTCCCACGAAGATTATACAACTTCTAGTTAAGGAAAGCCTCCCTCTGTCTTTTCTGTCTGTGTGTGTTCGGCAGATGCATGAGTTATGGCAGTTACTGAGCTTGTCAATTAATGATAAAACATCTGTGTCTGCAGGAAGATCTGTCATCAGAAAGTAAAGCCACTGGCCCCAAAAGGACACCACCCAGCCATCGTTGTAGTGGGTCTCTCGGATTCCCTCAGTGGGGCGTGCCAGAGGCAACTGATATTGACTCTGGGAAGAGCTAAAAAATCAAGCTTGTCTTTAACGCCAAAGACCTGATATGAGAATTAAAATACGCCTTGTTAATCAAATATATGAAGCTTTCTTTTTTTTATTTAGTGCCAGAAAGCAGTTACGTTTTTCTTAAAGATCACTTATGATGGGAGAATTACAAAAGTGGGATTCAGTCACAGAATCATACCATGTTACGAGTTGGGAAGGATTCTTTTAGATCTAGTCCCACCTCACTTTAAAGAAAAAGAAACTGAGTCCCTCCAACAATAAGTGGCTTGCCACAGGCTCCAAGAGGGTTAGTGTCAGGGCCCAGAACAGAACATAACACAAAAATTCGTGCTGAAACTGAATTTGTCAACACTCACTACTTTCGGTTATGTCAAAAATGTAGTTGTTTTAGGAAGCACTACAAACACATGATGACCTTCTCTAATTCTAACTGAACAAAAAGTTTCAAGGCATGTATGTTTTAAAAGAGGTATGCTAGAACACTGTATGTAGACCATGCCAAACATCTGGATGAAGAACAAAGTCAGAGTAACATTTGCAAAGCACAGTCCCATGGACGCCTGGCTTCTTTTCATCCAGTGTCTCAGAAACAGGGCTGGGGCCTTGCACCATCTACACTGCTCCCTCCTCATTTTCCAGGGCCAGTTAGCCCCAGCTTGGTTTCTGGCTTTGCTCCTGCACCCAGGGTCAGGGAGGAGCCCCTGCCATCCCAGCACTGCACACACGCTGACCCACGGGTACCATGGACGCCAATCAAGGAAATGGGCACACCACAGAGGCTGCCCACAGGCTGGTGGCAGAGGCTCTGGCCTGGCTGCTGGCTACTGCCCCATTTCCTCTTTGGTTTGAGGCCTCTTAATATGGTTATTCTAGAATCCAGTTCTCATGCTTGAGTTGCCAAAAGGCTTGGACAGAGGAATGAAAGGAAAATCCTTTGTCCACTCTTCCAGTAGCAGCAGGGAGAGACTCGCTGAATCTGCCACTCACGACAGGGCTACTGGCCGGCCTGGGCTCAGGGACAGCTTGGAAAGTGCAGGTGACCCTTCAGTCCCTGGCACATACGGCACGACGGGAGCCGGTCAGGTGGTTAGTGATCACACAAAAACCAACCAAAAGATGTCCATGCATGGTTTAAAGCCCTGAATGGTGCTGATGCTTCATGCTGGTTATGTTGGATTAGACTGCAGCACACATGGGGAGGTCATGTGGCGTTCCTCATGTTTATAAACAGTCATACCTCAACTTCATCCTCGTCATCAGTCTACCCGACAGGACAGGACAGGATGGAAAAGACAGAAGGGATTCTTAGAAAGCATAGAAGTCAACAAAGATGAGATCATCTCAATGTCACATCAAATTCCAAATAAAGAAATTGGACACCATGACTTGGGTACACCCTCTTGAGATGCGAGCTGCTGGGCCCGGCCCTGCTGTCCTTGGCTGGACACTCCATCCATGAACTCCAACACCAGCCCTGACTAGGGTCAGGAAGGATTTGCAGGGCTCCAGCCAACCTCCGGGGGCTGTTGGAGGTCAGCAATCAGCTTACCTGGTTCCCTGACCACTACCGCCCTCACTCCCAGCTCTGTGGCCTGCTATTTGGGTGGCCGCGTCCTGCTGAGCCCACCACCAGCTGCCGGCCACGAGAGCCTCAGTGAGTGGACTGGCCCGTTTGCGTGGCTCTGCCTGTCAGCTGCCATCTTCCCCACATCACAGAGCTGGACCCCTCCCTGCCCAGGCTGCCGGGTCTGGGCTGCCAATAATACTTCCATGCACAGCCCAGACTGGACAAGTGGGACGACTGCCCAAGCAAGATGTTCTATGTCACTCTCTCCTCAAAAACGTGGAAGTTCCTTCTCCCTCATGGTGGCCACCTGAACCCTCTGTACTTCTAATTATTCTATCACTAGATCAACTTCTTTAAGTGACTTTACATAAAATACCCCTTTTCTAAAAATAAGTTGAGGGTGAAAAGTCATGTCAATCTCTTGATTGTAAAGTCAGCATATCTTCCATTTAAGTGTTTCCACTGAGGTTACAGGCAGGCCAGCAAATCTGACACAAGTTTTTTGAGAACTGACTATACTTTTGGAGGTTAAAATGACAAAATGCTTCTAGTTCATCACATTCCACACTGCCTCACCCAAATGGCATTGTGACAAGAGACAACACTCCTGTTGCACTACTGTGTATTTTTATCTTATAGCTTATTTAACCAGGATGACTGGCATTTTTTCTGGCAATTAACACATGTGCAAGGTGTCACATATATAAAATCTCTAGCCCTCTGAACATCCCCAAAAGTAACCATCATTCCCTTTGTATAGAAGAGGAAGCTGGGGTTGAGAGGGGTTAAGGGTCTCACCCAGGGTTACAGCTGTCCTCTGATGTGGGAGCCCTGGGGTTACCAGGCCGAGTTGTCAAAGCCCACATCTGTAGGAAGATGACAGCAGAAAGGCCACAGTTGCCTTGTCTATGTCACCATTTGGTCTAGAATCACTTTTGGACACAAGGATAAGGAATTAGTTTCTCACTGGCTCTTACCTGGGAGGACCCCAGATCGTGAGAAAGGAAGCCTTCTGCATACCCAGAAATGGGGGGAGGAGGGGGAGAGGCACTTAGGGGCTGATATTGGGCTGACTGCATAAACACAGGGTCTTCAGACTTCACCCCAGACTTCTCAACTCTGTTTAGTTGTGACCACTGTCATGCTCATTCTATTCAGCATCTATATTAAAAGTGACTTAGTACAATTTTATCTAAAATGTCTTCTAGCTCCAATGTTCAGGGGCTCCATGATTCTAAATCTATTGGCTGGTTTTGTTTTCAATGGTTTAATTTGTGTTTACGTCATTTTGTAACCAGACTGTGTGACATCCTTGGGGTAAAAGCTTGTCTTTCATTATATTCACATCTTCGTCAGTGCCCAGTGCAGTGCTGGGCACACAAAGAGCTTAGTAATTGAGAGCTGGGAAGACTCGAGGCTGTCCACTTTGCCCAAGTGACGGTATCCTAATCCTCCAGCAGGGGGCAATCTGCCTGCACAAATGATGCCACTTTGGCCACTAAAACATGGGCTAGTCTGTCAGTGAATCCTGAATTGAAGAACCCTGTACTGTCCAGATTTTAATGAGAATTTCAATATTTTTGTATCAAACTCTAGAAACTCTCACCTGTTTAGAATTGGGAAAACCAAATGTTTTCACAAAAGGACATAATTTAAAAATTAGTGGGATCTATAAAAAAACTGAAGAATTTAGCAAGAAATTCTGATGTGTTTTCATAACTATAAGCATATTGGACTTGTATTTTTCACCCTACAATGTTGTTTCACTTCCAAAAAAATAAGTGATCCCTTTTTGAAAACGTTTAAAATAATACCTTGGAATGAAAAGTAGGACATAGTTTGCCCAAGCAGATTTAATCTACGTCCTGAGCTGCTGTCCCCCTGGAGGCTAAAGATCCTTCTGGGCTGATGGCACTGGCATTCAGAGCTGCCAGGGGGCTATAGAAAGAGCTCCTTCTGCAGAAAAGTCACCTGAGCACTCCATAAAGGTCCAGAGAATGCCAAGGAAACAAGGGGCTTAGGTGGAGGTGGATGGTAAGGGGCTTGACTGGTCCCTGGTTCTCAGAATTTCCTTAAAATGACAACACAACCCCTCAGGAGCATGGACTCTCAGACGGCAGTAGCCATGTGTTCTCTGTTTTGCCTGCAACATGAACACACAGCTAGGCACAGAAGGCAGCCTCAGTGAGGTCTTCTTAATTCATTTTCTTCCCCTGCCAAAAGAGATCAGCCTGACCTGAGTTCAGCTGAGGCTTGCAACCTTTTGGGTGATGGCACCCTCTATGGCTTAATCCTTTCCTCATTCCATTCCCTGTACCACCGGGAGCCACATACTCCTCAACTACATACACAGATGGCAAAAGTTCATGGGTGCCAAACCATGAAAAAAAATCACACTGAAGTGTCCTTTCAAGAGGTTCCAAATATGACCTGTCAGTCTCAAAAAAGATGACTCATTCTCCCTATGTTCAAGTAAGAATAAATAATGAGTAAAGGAGAATTCCCAGAAAATTTCTCCCTTTTGCCTGGAACTGACCTTACAGCCCACTAGTAATGGATGAGGTGTGTAAGACACCAACCTGGATTTCATGTTTCATAAAGGCACATCAGAAAGAGGCCCTGCACTGCATATCTTCACTGGTCTCTGGCATCGGTCTTCACGCTTCCCTTCACCCTCTACTTACTGAGCATCTCGCCTCTGACTGCCCACTGCACCCGCAGCCTGGTGGGCTGGGGGCTGAGGCAAGAGACATGGGGGAAGAGCTCAGGAACAGGAGAGACATGTAAGTGTGCAGGACACCCCCAGATGCTGTGTGGAAACTCCTGCTGGATTCACTGTCCCCAGGGATCTCTTTCCCCCCGATATTCTGTGATTCAAGGGACTGCCAAGAACCCATCAGATTATGTCTCTGCAATCACAGCAACTTCCCTGTTCAGATGCCCCCAAATAGGTGGTCCATGTGTCTGCTGATTGGTTATATGGCATTGTTTTGATGATTAAAATCTTGAATCAATACCCAAATCACTATATTTGTCTTCATATGATTAGTAGCATTGCCTTTTTTATATTTTTCTTTTCTTTCAATTTTACCCATATCAGAAGAAATGGAAATCAAGCATTTAATGACATACAACACACCAAAATGATTTGCATGTTTCTCCTCCAGCCATATGATTTTACATATCCTAGGCCCTTGTTGGCTATATGGTCCCCAACCCCTTTGGCACCAGGGACCGGTTTCATGAAAGACAATTTTTCCACAGACCAGGGGAGTGGGGTGGGAGGATGGTTTGGGGATGATTCAAGCACATTACATTTATTGTGCAGTCAAATCTCTCTGCTAATGATAATCTGTATTTGCAGCCGCTCCCCTGTGCTAGCATCACCGTCTCAGCTCCCTCTCAGATCATGAGGCATTATTAGATTCTCATGAGGAGCACATACCTAGGTCCTTTTCATGCATAGTTTACAGTAGGGTTCGTGCTCCTATGAGACTCTAATGCCGCTGCTGATCTGACAGGAGGCGGAGCTCAGGTGGTGACGTGAGCGATGGGGAGCGGCTGTAAATACAGACAAAGCTTTGCTCGCTCACCGCCAACCTCCTGCTGTGCAACCTGGCTCCTAACAAGCCATGGACTGGTACTGGTCCACAGCCTGGGGTTGGAGATCAGAGATATAGATGGTTTTCACAAAAATGATAAAGGAGCAGAGTCAGAGCACTTTTTGAAGGAGATATTTCACAGTTAAAAGAAAAAAGGCACACAGCTCCCAAACTGTTGGGAGGATTTATGATTGATCTTACTTAGAAAATAAATGAACAAAGAGACTAATTTTGTGAAACTTACATCAGTGATCATCTTCCCTCTGGTCTTATTTCTCTCTCTGTGGTTGGCCCGTTTCTGTTTCTGCTGCAAAACCCTTTCCCTGGTGGTGCGATACTCTAGTGCAAATTCACTAATGATCCTGCAGAACTTGTTTATGTTCACGTCCCGAATCGCATAAGGTGGATGGCCCATGAAGAGCAAAAAGGAGTGGAATCTGCAAAGAAAAAACAGATATGGCAATGCCTTCAAGTTTTAAGGAAAAAAAATTATCTAAAATTTCTCAGTCACAAATCAATGAGCAAAGCAGAAATTACTTTTTCTTTTTGATTATCTGTGCTTTAACATTTTTCTAAAATGGATATGTAAAACTTCTGTAAGAAAAATGATAAAGTACTATTTTAAGGAAAATATTCTAAGTTTCTAAATTATACAATAATTGAATAGGAATAAGGAAATGTTGCTTAGAAATTCCTTTAATGAATACTTGGAATAGACATGATCATATTATGAATAACATGTTAATCGATGGTTTGTACATAGATGCTTATAAAGTTTTCTTAGTAAATATTTTGAAACATTTTCTTGCAATATTACATAAATCTTAACTAGGAAACACCAAATTGGCAGAACAAAATTTATTTAAGCTATTTAACTTATAAATAAAAATCACTAGATATTATTTTAAAATTTTATAAAAGAAATTAAAAGAGTAAATAAGTACCCAAGCTTTAGTTATCAGGAAATGAGGAAGACAGCAGGAGACAGATGGAAATCTTTATGTGGAACAAACATTATTATACAAATGCTCCACTATTTGTAGATAAAACTTTTAGTTTTAATCACTCTGATTTGTACAGTTTGGGTGTTTTGTGTGTGTGTGTGTGTTTTCAAATGAGGGACATTGGCTTATTTTTTTTTGTAAAGAATGAAAAAGTAAAGCATACAGCTTGTATTTGAAGTAAAGGGGGCTGATATGCAGAAGAATGAAACTGGACCCCTATCTCTCACCATACACAAAAATCAACTCAAGATGGAATAAAAACTTGAATGTAAGACCTGATGCCTTAAAAATACTAGAAGACAACCTAGGGAAAACTCTTCTGGACATTGGTCTAGGCAAAGAATTCACAACTAAGACCTTAGAATCAAAATAGACAAATAGGACTTAATTAAACTACAAAGCTTCTGAACAGCAAAAGAAATAATAAAAAGAGTGAACAGACAACCTGAATGGGAGAAAATATTTATAAACTATACATCTAACAGAGAACTAATATCCAAAATTCACAAGGAACTCAAATAACTCAACAACAAAAAACAACCCCAATGAAAAGTGGGCTAAGAACATGAATAGACATTTTTGAAAAGAAGACATACAAATGGCCAATGAGCGTATGAAAAAATGTTCAACATCACCAATTATCAGAGAAATGCAAATTACAACCACAGTGAGATATCATCTTACACCCATCAGAATGGCTATTAGTATATTAAAAAGACAAAAACTAACAGATGTTGATGAGGATGTGGAGAAAAGGGAACCCTTATACACTGTTAATAGAATGTAAACTAGTGCAGTCTCTATGGAAAACAGTATGGAGATTTCTCAAAGAACTAAAAATAGAACTACCACACAATCTAGCAATCCCACTACTAGGTATCTACCCAAAGGAAAAAAAAAACAATATATAAAAAAGATATCTGCACTTGTGTCCTTATTGCAGCATTACTCACAATAGCAAAGAATATGGAATCAACGTATGAGTCCATCAACAGAGGACTGGATAAAGAAAATGTGGTATATAAAAACAATCAAATACTATTTAGCCATGGAAAAGAATGCAGCAACCTGGATGGAACTGAGGAGTTTATTATCTTAAGTGAAATAAGTTAGAAACAGAAAGTACCATATACCCTCACTTATAAGTGGGAGCTAAGTAATTGTGCACACGGAAGCAGAGTGTGGAATGATGGACAATGGAGACTCAGAGGGGGTTGGATGATGGGAGGTTGGGTGGGTACAATGTTCATTGCTCCATTGATGGATGCACTGAAGGCCCTGACTTCACCATGATGCAATACATCAATATAGCACGATTGCTCTTGTACTCCATGAATAAAAAATTAATAGGTTATCTAAGGGCTAACTGTGGATCGAGTAAAGGAGGAACTTTTCTAAAATGTAGAGCTGCCTTGCAAGGGAACACGTTCTCTGTAGGTGAAATGGTTTAAGCAAAAGCAGAGAGGCAGGGTTTGATTCATCAGAGATCTTAGAGATGTAATTCCTGACCAAGTAGGATTTTTGGATCGAATTATCTCTGAGATTCCTTCCAACTTCAAGACTCAGTGACATTATACTATTATGTATGTAAGAAAAATTCAGCGTCCATGGAACTGTCAAACATCTGTACAATTGGTGCACTTGCTATGCACCAAGAACGTAAAGGAAAAGTTTGTAAATTTAACCTTCAGATCTTGGTTTGCAGAATATTTTCAACATGTCATCTTGCTGATGTTTCTGTAAGTTCCTCAATCCACTTACCTGTTAATTATTCTTCTATGGACAATCTTTAAAATTATAATTCGCTCTGCACAGTCTTTTAGGAACTCTGACATCCGTTGTTTTAAAACTGGTTTCATTTCATGTTTTGCAATTGCCTTGAGGTGATCCCATGAAGCTTTGCATCTTCTCTCCATCTGACATAAATTATCCTGAAGTTGATCAAAGTCAACCTGAAAATCAGAGAGAGAACACTGCAAATGCACTGAAACAGCCGGACACCAGCCTGAACTGGGAGACCAAACTGCCTCCGGGAAGAAACAAACATCAAAACCAAATTCACATCTTCAAATACAAACATATTAACAGCCTAAGAATTATTCACATGTGGATTTGTCATTATCTTGACATCAAATTATTTAGTGATAAAACTGTTCTCCAGATGAACCCAATACATGTATCACCTTTTCATTGCCATATTTGGAAATCAGTCTCAGGAAAGTCTTTGGGAACTGTAAATGAAAACAAGATATCAAGGAACCCTAGTGCAAGATGAACTGAGTAGATATCTCAGAATTTTTCACAGCACTCTTGTCCTTCAGACATGCTATTTCACTTAAGGTTGAGGAATGCACCCTACTCACACATGGATGGCTCTGCCACGCTGGGGGACCAGCTTATGGACAGCCAGCTTCTCTTCATGACACGATCAAGTGTCATGATCCCCTTGACACTTTGTGTGACTAATTACTTTATTCATCCACCCACTCACTCATTCAACCAACACTCACGGAGAAACCAGTAGACACCAGTCCCTAAGCCAGGCACAGAGAACATAAACATAAATGCCGAGTGAGACCAAATTCTTATTCTCACAGAGGCTCACCAGATGGACATTTGATCCCCAAGGCCTGAAGGATGCACAGCAGCCCCCAGGCCTGTGCACGTTTGCTCATGGGCGTGAGGTCTTGCTAGCAAAGGCAAGTCACAAGTGCAAGGAACAGATGTGACAGAGAACTCCTGTGTGCCCAGGGAACTGCAAACAGTCTGGATTGACTGACCTGACCTGAGACAAGGCTTTCTAAGGGAAAGCTTTTTTTTTTTTTTTTTTTTTGAGACAGAGTCTCACTTTGTTGCCCTGGCTAGAGTGCCGCGGCGTCAGCCTAGCTCACAGCAACCTCAAACTCCTGGCCTCAAGCGATCCTTATGCCTCAGCCTCCCGAGTAGCTGGGACCACAGGCATGTGCCACCATGCCCGGCTCATTTTTCTGTATATTTTTAGGTGGCCAATTAATTTCTTTCTATTTATAGTAGAGACGAGGTGTCGCTCTTGCTCAGGCTAGTTTCGAACTCCTGACCTTGAGTGATCCGCCTGCCTCAGCCTCCCAGAGTGCTAGGATTACAGGCGTGAGCCACCGTGCCCGGCCAGGGAAAGCTTTCATAGAACTTCTAGACTAACACGTGGGTGAACTGGAGGTGAGGCGGGGAAGGAGCGTGAGCAGTGGGGAAGGGGTGAGGGCCGGGTAGGCAGAAGCCAGAGAGCAGGAGTTCCCTGCAGATGAGCTGCCCCGGCTGCAGTGCCAGTGACTGTGGTCCTGCGCTGAGCAGGGACTTACTGGAGTAACCTCAGCCCCCCGACCACCCCCACGAAGGACAACAGAGGGGATCAAGTCCACACCAGTGGGTTCTGTGAGAGGATCTGCATCACCAACAGGAGGCAGACACGCCGAGCACAGGGGGTGTCTGGAAGACACCATGTGTCCTGGACGTCCTGGTGCTATAGAGCCAAGGCGGCAAGTATAGGCAGAAGCCTGGGACTCAGGTAAGCAGGGGTTTCATAGGCCTTTGAGGAAAACAATTTTTCTGAAACCAAAGGAATTCTGGGTCTGGATAAGAAAGACTGCACTTTCTTATGACACAATGGAGCTGAGAAAAAAATCTGTCAGGCCAGCTCAGGGGCCCTGGCTTAGTCATGTGGCAGAGATTCCTGGCTACCACGGCCCCACCAGCCAGAGCTGCGGGAGAAGGCAGAGAGAGGCAGAGCCCCTTGAGGGAGGCCTGAGGAGCCCCCTCCCCTGCCTTCCCACCTCTGCCCACCACTCTCCTCCCATGCTGGAGCCCAACGCTCCCCAGCTGGGCGTGTGTTTCCAGGAGGTTCCTCCACACTGGCCTGGTTCCTGTGCCCTATTCCAGGGTGACCCCTCCTCACCCCCGTGAGTCTTCTGTGCTCCAAGACCTTCGTCTCCCAGCTCGGGTGTGTCTGGGAATTGTTCTGTCTCAGTGATCATCCTGCCTTGGAGGCAGATGGGGGTCTACAGACTGCAACTGTCTCTTTTCTAATAAACCATAGACTCATGAAGATGCTAACTCTGCGCTCACTTTAAGAGCTTGCAGCTGCGGCGCCAAGACTACATACTGTTTACAGCCCTGTAAAAATGCTCCCTCTGGGGAACATCGCATGGACGGCCGATCTGTGGGTGCAGGGCCCAGGCGAGCCCCGCTTCCCGGCTCCACGCCTCACTGCGAGGTCCCGTGGCTATCTTAGGGGGAGCCACGCTGCATCTTTTTGACATATTTGTCCACCTAAGACAATCTGTGAGGTTTTAACAGTCTCAAAAATCCAGCCTCGGGAGCAACTCTGCTCAACAGCGGACACAGGAGTTCGGAATGGGGTGGCAGGCTTGCCTTACATACCTCGGCAGCAAAGAGTCTAGCGAGAACCAGAGACAGCAAAAAGATCTTAAAAGTTCATTAGAAATGGCATAAAACAAATCACATTCACAAACACCAAAGCAGGGAATGCAGGCAGCATTTGAACAGAGCATATGTTCCTCAGGCATGGCTGATAAAGAGCCAACATCAGAGGCCGAGGGAGGCCAGTCCTTGACGTCCACAGACTTACCTTGGCGGACCTGGTGATGGCCCCGATCTCCGAGTACAGATCGGAGCTGTCCGGGAAGTTTTCCACCACCATGGTGCACACGTGGTGGAGAAGCGACTGCTTGTGCACTGTGTCTTTGACTTCTGGAACCTTCTCGAGGTAGCTTAACTCAAACGCTTTGGCCTGCTTAGCAAACATCAAAGAAAAGACAGGAAGAACAAGTTTTACGTAGGCTCTTAGAACAGCACAGATGGTTAGAATCTACGCTCAGCTGCAGTAGCCCAGTATTTGGCTTCTCGGGCGACATGCTCCATCATCCTTGGCTGATCACATGTGGGCCAGCCACATGGAGAAGGGGGTGACCCTCCAGCCTTTTCCAACCGCAGCCACGAGACGTCCATGGCTTACCCCAAAATCAGGGTGCTATGGGACTGCACCTCTGACTTCATGTTTCTACAGCTTCTTTCTCCCATTGCCCTGCTGCTTTCTGGCCAAAGCTGAGCCAATAAAAAGTATCAAAATGTGTATAAGCACAGATATTTGTGTGATAAGCTCAAGAACAACAAAGAAAAGAGTTGAAGAAAATTTTTCAGTGTCAATTTTGAGAGTAGCCACACTTCACAAGGAACAGCGTGCTTATTTTTCTAAGCTTTCTTATTTAAAGCAAGATACAGATACAAATAAATAGGCTCTGATTAGTACCGATTATCCAGCTATAAAAAAATAGGCTCTGATATTTTAAGAACAAAAGTCCTTCTACATTTTCCACAAGAAGATACAAAAGTTATTCTGTGTTTGGGGAGACCTGAGGTACAGCCTCCCTCAGCCAATGCCTGCAAGGATTTCATGACGAGGGAGGGAGGGGGATGAGGGACAGGGAAGACTTACATTCGTTCCATTTAGAAAGTTCCCAATGGCTAAGAGGGTGGACAGGATAAAGCCCAAAGTTTTATTGTTCTCCAACTGGTCTATTCCTTCCTTCAGGTCCAAAAGTGGTTCTGCCACTTCCTTTCAGTTAAAAGAAAATAGAAGAAGATAAAGAACCTACGATCCGGCTTTGCTTTGTTTTTACTCTTTCTATAAGGATAACTAGGGGGATTCTCCCCAGCACGAGGTGGTCCCACATGAGGGACACGGGCTCGTGGGTATGGAAAAGTGCGACCGGAGAGTCTCTACTCCCCAAAGTCTTTCCAGTGGAGTCCAAACGGTGGCGCTTGTGCTGGGGTGACAAACGCTCTGTCCTCCCCTGTTCCTGCCATCATCTAAGCCCAAGCAGGACCCTCAGGGCACACCAGCCCCCACGCTCCCTCCTGACCTCGGCTGACGTCTGTGGCACACTTCCTTCAGCGTCTAGACCACAGTCTTCTCTTTGCCTGTCCTCCTCCCAGGCAGATGACGCTGGAAACTGTAGTCTCACTGTTCCTGGACCATCTCAGGCCTCCTTACTTCCCATTAAGGTGCTCTGTGGCTGACCACCGCTTAGCCTGGGTTACTCACTGGAAAGCCACTGTCCTCAGTACTCTGGCCACCTTGTTACCCCACCCTCTCCAACCTTCAGCCTGCCCTGCATCATGCCTCCATCTCCCTTACCCCTCTACTGCCATTCTGTGGCCCCCACTCACACATCTTCATTGAGGCTCTCCCCTAATCAATACCCCAAAGCCAGAAGGTCAGCTCAGTCGCTACTGTGAGGCTGGCCCTGCCAATCCCCAACCAAGGCTGACCCAATCATCTGTTTCAACATGACATTACCTCACTTGGCTATAGAAAGTCACCTGAGTGTGCTCACTAGTCTTGCGACCGAGTCACGGCATTTGCCTCAGCAGTCCTGTGTGTCTTCATCCCTGCTTGACCCCTCGTGAATTCAAATACAGTAACTCCCTCCTGAAGCACCTCCAAACCCACCACCACCTATCTGGCCCTCAGTAGAGGACCTTGCTCCCTCCTTTGCCAGAAAATGGAGACCACACGGCCTCTCTGAGAACCCGGACTTGACATCTGTCTCCTCTCAACTAAGCTCCCTTGCAGTTCACCTTCCATCTCTCCCTTCTCCTCACCTCTTCTTTCTGTTCAGCCTGCAAAGATACTGCCACTGCCCCACCGAGAGAGAGGCCTGTGTCCTCCGCATCCTGCTCAAGAGGAATGTCCCCAAGCCTTCCCCGTCAAGGTCCCTTTCTGTCTATTCTCTCAACCTGCTGGAATCTGCTTCAACTTCCTACTGAGGACACTCTCCCAAAGGCCCAAGGCCCGTAACTGTCATAGTCAACGGCAGTCGAGGTGATTATCATCAGGTAGAAAAATTACAGGAAATTTTCTACATAGCACTTGTCTGTATTTTTTAAATTTCCTACAATGAGAATACAGGGTTTGAAAAAAGAGTAATTTATTTTTTGAACTCAGTCTGGTGCCCACAATGCAATGTCTGAGGCTGGTGCCAGCAGACAACATCAACTCACTCTCCACAGCCTGTGTCAAGAGTGGCATTTCACTACCTTAATAGTCACCAACAAAAACTGCCTTTCTCGACCCTGGGCTGCCTCTCTCACCAGGCACTTACCTTCTCTGTGGTTTCGTAATCCATTTTGAACGCCCAGAGGTGGAGCCGAGCAGAGAGCTCGCTGATGGAGGACAGCGTGAGGAGGAACTGCTCGGCGCTGCCCAGGGGCACTTCGGGGTTGGCCAGCTGCGCTTCCTGGATTTTCTGCTTCTCCTCTTCAGTGGGAATCATGGTTAGAATTTTCTGGAAAGATGGGATGATACAGTATATTCTCTTTTAGCAATGGACCCTCCCCCACCGCTTTGATGTTTTCACATTCGTATTATAATTTTCCAATTAGGTAGTAGAGATATTCTGTTGTTAGTGGTTTTTTTAATTATACACAGGTGGTAAATTATAAACCAAATATACTTTAGGCAGCTTGCTCAAAATTTTCTGGGTCTTTCACATGAAGGACATTCTAGCCAAGAAAGGAGGATGGGATGTGAGAGAAAGGTGAAGGATGAAAGATTAGAAAACAACTCCCTGTTCTCTAGGAAATAGAGCAGAACTGGCCAAGACTATATGCTTTGGAGCCCTTCTCCTGGATTACTTTAAGAGCTTACAAAAATGAATCATTTTCAAAGAACACAGATTGACTTTTGTTCATGTGACATAATATAATTTTAATTGTACTAACTTTAAAATTCACATAGAAATGATAATACTTTAGGGTCGGGCGCGGTGGCTCACGCCTGTAACCCTAGCACTCTGGGAGGCTGAGGCGGGCGGATCGTTCAAGGTCAAGAGTTCGAAACCAGCCTGAACAAGGGCAAGACCCCGTCTGTACTAAAAATAAAAAGAAATTAATTGGCCAACTAAAAAATATATATATAAAAATTAGCCGGGCATGGTGGCACATGCCTGTAGTCCCAGCTACTCAGGAGACTGAGGCAGGAGGATTGCTTGAGCCCAGGAATTTGAGGTTGCTGTGAGGTAGGCTGACACCACGGCACTCTAGCCCGGGGAACAGAGTAAGACTCTGTCTCAGAAAAAAAAAAAAACAAAAAAAAACAAAAAAAGAAAGAAAGAAAGAAATGATAGTACTTTAATATTCAACTCAAGTCTGATTGTGGAAAAAATGATGATGGTGTATAAAAAGGGTAATATGCACCTGCTAAAGACAAGAGTACACCTTTTTACTTGTATTTGCTTCCAGTAAAAATTAATTGTGGAAAGCAGAAAAAAAGTCATCAGAATGATTATGATTCTTGTGTGTTCAAATTCCTTGGTGATTACATTTTTTTTTTTTTTTTTTTTTTTAGACAGAGTCTCACACTGTTGCCCGGGCTAGAGTGAGTGCTGTGGCGTCAGCCTAGCTCACAGCAACCTCAAACTCCTGGGCTCAAGCAATCCTTCTGCCTCAGCCTCCCAAGTGGCTGGGACTACAGGCATACGCCACCATGCCCGGCTAATTTTTTCTATATATTTTTAGTTGGCCAATTAATTTTTTTCTATTTTTAGTAGAGACGCGGTCACGCTCTTGCTCAGGCTGGTTTCGAACTCCTGACCTTGAGCGATCCTCCCACCTCGGCCTCCCAGAGTGCTAGGATTACAGGCGTGAGCCACCGCGCCCAGCCAGTGATTACAATTTTTAAAAAAGGTAAAAATTCCCCTCTTTACTCTTACCATTCCTGTTTAACATCGTGTGGAACTCCTAGCCGGGCAGACAACAGAAATAAAAGACATACAGACTGGAAAGAAAAGCTGCTCAACTTAAACCTTCCCATATACATAAACCCAAGATGGATCACAGATCTAAAAATAAAGCATTAACACTATAAAACTTTTAGAAGAAAACATAGGAGGAAATCTTTGTGATCCATGTTAGGCAAAAAATTCTTAGACATGATACCAAAAAGAATATGTTGATAAACTGAACTTTATACATATTAAACCCTTTTACTCTGTAAAAGACACCATTAAGAGAATAAAAGCTATAGTCCCTCAAATGGTTAAACACAGAGTTACCGTATGACCCAGCAATTCCGCTCCTGGGTATTTACCCTAGAAAAATTAAAAGGTATGTTCACACAAAAACTTGCACATAAATATTTATAGTGGCTTTATTCATAATTGCCCAAAACTGGACCAAGCTAAATATTCTTCAGTGGTGACTAGATAAACTATGGTCCATCCCTATAATGGACTAATACTCGGCAATAAAAAGGAACAAACTATAGATAGATACAATGACTTGAATGGATCTCAAAGGCATCACACTGAGTGCAAGAAGCCTGTCTCAAGGAGTTACATGCCATCCATGTGACATCCTCAAAAAGGCAAAACACAGTGATGGAGAATACATCAGTGGTTGCCAGGGGCTAGAGGTGGGTTGAGGATGCAACTGCAAAAGGGCGGCACAAGAGCTTTTTGGGGGAGATGGGACTGTCTTAGATCCTGACTGCAGTGGTCATTGCATGCATTTAGGTATATTTTAAAACTCATAGAACTTTATAGCAGAAAAAGTCCAATGCACTCTATACTAGTTCAAAAAACAAACAAACAAAAAATAAGCAATTGGACCCTGATGCCACTGTCAGCAAACATGCAGATGTTTACACAATTGCACTTCAGGATGTATCTGGGTGGGGAAGTATTAAGTCCTGGACTTGATAAGGGTGCTAACAAGCAGGGCTGTCTTCTTAGTGGTTTATCAGAAGCCAGAGATACAAAACTGCATTGAAGATGTGTATTCAGGCTGCAGTCAGAGTGAGGAGGCAGAAGGTGAGATCTGGACAACCCTGACACACCTCCCTTTTCAACTTCCCACCTACTAATGCTGAGGCTATGGGGGTAGCATCTGAGCAAGCATCTGGGGAGACATTTGGTGACAGTGTTCCTTGTGTGCCCACTACCTGGCTCATGCCCCACCTGTTCATGCAGATGGCATTAAAAAAATAACCAAAACAATTCAAGCAGATGTAGCTTCTTAAAAAACATGTATTATTTGAACTCAACTAGTTTTTGAAATAAAAACTGAAATTTGTATTTTAATTTCCTTAACGCTTAAATTGCTTCAGGCATGACAAACATTCCAAGACAAAAAACTGTCAACACTTTGTACAACCTTCAGAAGGCATTTTCTCATGATGATTTTTGTGCTTTGTTCCTTTGAGAAGGTAATCAAATACTCTTCATTTGGTTTTTCACTTCTCTGACTAATTTAAACCATTTGTTCACTGTTGAAGATTTATGAGGTTTCCACCTGCCAGTTTATTTTTTACACATCACTGACAATAAAAATAGCTGTAAGACAGTGGAACGGCAGGTCAAAGCCCCTCCTGTGAGCTGACAGCCCTTGTTTTCCATGAGCAGACGACAGTGGACTGAGTACAAGGTGGTATGTTGAACTTGCTTTTCTATTAAGTCAGTAGATTTATTGATGATTTTATGCTCATTTGGTTTCACAGGAAAACAAATGTCAAAGACCAATACGTGATAACCTCAGTGTTTTCAGCTTTCTTCCAGACAGTGTCCCTCCAGTACTGCTCTAAATACACTTGCTTTGGCATCTGAAAGCTGTGCATTTCAGAGAAAAATGCAGAAATCTTTTTATGGACCCAAATGCTATTGGGTTTGTCTATTTCATTCACCTGCAGATGAGAGCATAACAAATAATTATTTCATATTTTGCTTTCTGAGTTTTGAACAGAACTGTGACTACAGCTTTGGATAAGAATCTACTATAAGGATTTTGGTGATAACAGCAGAAAAAAGCTAGAGCCCTTAGAGCTAAGCCTAGTTTGTACACAACTTGCATATTCTCATGAGTAAATGGCTTTCCATCCCTGTAATTATTTTCATGTAGCAACTCATCGTTTTAAAACTTCTTAAAACATCTTGATGGTGTCGTCATTCTTATGACTGCTCATTGAGGCACACTGGGGCAGAAATTATTGCATCAAACTCACAGATGAAATGATTTGCCTGAAGCTAGGCTGGATCCACCAAGGCAGAGATAGAGAACACACCCGGGGGCTAGCCCTCATTTCCTAGCACGGGCTCCACGGTTCACGGGGATTCAAGCAGAAATGCAAAGTTAACAGAGCTAAGGCACCCTGTTGTCAGGATATTCTGGTTCCTGCTGAGCCAACTGCTACTTCCCATGGCCAGGTGTGTCTGTGTGTAGCCAGCACCTGGTTGGGCACCTGCAGACAGGCACCGTGTGGCAGAAACTATTTTAAAAGATGCTGTAGCTTTTGTATGTGTGGCCAAAAGAAACTTGTTTCTAGGATGCTGACAGGCCTGGCAACCAGATGGGGCAAAATTAAATGTTTTTTGGGACCATTCAATTGTGCTACCCTCTGAGTAGACACAGACTTCATATAAATTATATATAAAAGCAAGAAAGGAAAAAGGGAAATCTTCATGCTGCCATTTGTAATAATTTGACGACATTTTACTTGGGGAAAAATCATTAACGCTACTTAGAGATGGCCCCAAAATGATTTGCTAAAGTTTAATATGCTTATGAAAAACAATTTCCTTAATAAAGTTAGCTACTTCCTCAGGTTTTCATGACATACCCGGATATGTACCATTGGGTTGCTAAGCAAAGACACAGGATGTCATTTAATATGTCCTAATTATGTTTAGGTAAGCAGAGCTTTCAAATGACCCCATTAAACTGTGGTGCCACGCAGATGGTTTGGCTACAGCCCCTTTGGGTGCGAGCTGGAAATCTTATTAACGAAGATCTGTAAAAACACAACTACATCTCTTCTCAGTCCAGATTTAACTCTTAACAACAAGCCTAGAGAACAAGCTCTGGGTACCAGCTTGGTATATATCACCTCCGCCCCCTTCATCCCTGATCAATGGCCAGAGATAGGTGTGACTGACAGTGCCCTGGATCCACTGTTGTCTTCTCAGCTGTGACTGGGAACTGCTGAGGGACATACACAGTCTCTGCATTCACAAAGGTGGCCTTTAGGATCAAGGGGATGATTTTACCCCCAGGGAATGACAATGCCTGGAGACATTTTTGGTTGTCGGGGGACGGTAGCTGTGCTCAGGACAGCCTTCCACAACAAAGCACTGTCCGACCCAGAACGCCAACAGCACTGAGGTTGAGATTTAACCGCTTTAGATAAAAACTGATAAAAATGTTGTAACTCCAAGTGCTGTTGTGACTCACTATGAATTTACTCAGGACTCGTGACACAACAGAATCTCAGGATGGGGTTGCCGGTGTTTCCTGTAGCTGTGTCTTCTCAGTTGAAATCTCTCTCGGGTGGCAACCCGTAGGTGGCACAGTGGAGGACCGCGTGGCCTCGTGCACGTCTTTCCTGCTCCCTTTAGGTCCCTCTTCTTTTCCCTGGGGCCTGCAGCGCCCTCCTGGGCCAGCAATCCTCCAAACCGCAGCCTGCACGCTAGCCTGAGACTCCAGGGCTCGTATGCCAGCTTGGTCGCTCACTGGCTTGGGAGCTTGGGCACAGACTAATGTGGGGACTCCCTTTCTTCACCTTTGAGATGAGGAGCATAGTAGTGTGCACCTCACAAGCTTTGGGAAGAATCTGTGCAGAGTAAAAAACCCATGCAAGTCAGACTGGTGCTGTGTTGCTAATCCCACACCCATCAGCTGCTGTCACTGTTCTTTCCTGCATCAAAAGGGTGCTCGACTGGAAACCAGTCAGACAGGGAAACAGAGTAATTTAGTTCATTCTACAATCTGAAACTTTCCCCACCTAGGGAGAGCTATATTTCAGGAAAGAACAAAGGCAAACCCCAAAGGAATCAATCTCTCCTGATGGACTTTCAAGTTTTCATGACAAGGAGGGGGAATATCTTTAAAGGGGGAAGTCGTCATTTTTTCCTTTAATCAAGCTGGCTCTGGCTATCTTTGAAGCTTCTCTCTGTAGGAATCTGAAGTTCCTGTAATCTCTGAAGGACCTTGATATGGAAATAGAATGGCCCACGGGTGCTGCCTGGGCCCACCACCCAGTTTCCCCTGGATGAAAAACACTTTGTACTTGGTTCACCCAAGGACAGGCCACTGCCCTTCTCCTGCTTTACTGCTCTGGGGCCACGGCCCCAGTTTAGCAGCTGCCTCAGTGTCTCTCTTTGTATCTACCTGCCGTCACCCACTCACTCCTTTATGCCTTCGACTCATCTGCCATGTGCCCTCATCCCCAGCTGCCCACCTGGCTATGCTGACCTGCTTGGCTGCCTGGCCTGACTCCAGGGTTCAGGGCACAACTTCCTTTGCAGGCAGGAAGAAAATGCATTTCCCTTATTATTCCTGTTCCTAGAACAGGGTGTATGTGTTTACCAAAGTAGAGCTGCTTGGGCCTTGTTTGGGTTTCCTAGGGTTACTTCATTATAATAAGTAATAAAAACTTTGCAGCTGAACCAAGAGAAATTTATTTGCTCATAGTTCTAGATGCTAGCAGCCCCAAATCAAGGTATAGGCAGGACCATACTCCCTCTGAATTCTCTAGGGACTGATCCTTGCCTCTTCCTAGCTCCTGGAGTGTTCATTGTCACACGGCATCCTGTTTCGTGTGTCCTCTGTTTTCAAATGGCATTTCCCCCTCTGAGTCTGTGTCCGAACTCCCCTCTTCTTTTAAGGACACCAGTCATTGGATGTAGGGCCCACCCAAGTCCAGTATGACCTCATCTTAACTTGATTACATTATAAGACCCTATTTCTAAATGAGGTCACATTTTGGGAGGGCATGAACTTTGGGGGTGTGCTATTCAACTCAGTACAGGTCTCTAGGAACAGTTTTTCTGTAGCAGCCCCTTCTTTCCAAAATGCAAAGGTACACCTGGATCTGGGTTCAAACCCCTCTGTGCACTGTGAGCCCACTTCTCCCTCCTGCACCAGGGCTGCGGGCGAGTCTGCCACATGGCCTGGTCCTTCCTCTGCTTCAGACTTTTCTGTCAAAGACTCACTCTCCTGCTCTGCAGTCAGGTGCCATTGGTTCCCTCCATGCCCAAGTCTCCCAAATAAAATTATGTATGAATAGACCCCAATTGTGGAGAGGCTTTAAAGGAACCCAAGGCTCCCTGCCAATAGGAGGGTGGGTTGGGTGTCACTCAATGCCACAAAGCAGTGTCCCCAGCTTCCGCCTCTGACCCAGAGGGCCTCTAGAATATATCACCCTTCTGTAGGAATCCGTGGATTGGGCCACTGGGTCTGCTCACTCTTTTTTATTATCATAGTAAGAGACTTAACCTGTTATAAACTGCACCAACCCATGGTGAAGGGAGAGCACGGCCCAGTGGAAGAACACACCCTGGCGCAGCAGGTGAACCATGGCTCCAGTGGGGCCACGTACCAGCCATGTGATCACAACCATGTCACCCCATCTCTCTTCACTTACGACATTCAGATTAACAAACGCTAAAGCCTCAGTTGGCCTGGGTTCTCCAGCTTATCAAATGGAACACACTGCCACATGCCCTAACAAGTGCCAAGAAAGAAAGTGGCCCTTCGTGGAAGTGAGCACGTATTGAAGACCTTACTTTTTTTTTTTTTTTTTGAGACAAAGTCTCACTCTGTTGCCCGGGCTAGAGTGCCGTGGCGTTAGCCTAGCTCACAGCAACCTCAAACTCCTGGGCTCAAGCGATCCTTCTGCCTCAGCCTCCCGAGTAGCTGGGACTACAGGCATGCGCCACCATGCCCGGCTAATTTTTTTTTTCTATATATATTTAGTTGGCCAATTAATTTCTTTCTATTATTAGTAGAGACGGGGTCTCACTCTTGCTCAGGCTGGTTTCGAACTCCTGACCTTGAGCAATCCGCCTGCCTCGGCCTCCCAGAGTGCTGGGATTACAGGCGTGAGCCACCGCGCCCTGCCTGAAATCAGTATTCTTGAGAGGAGCATAAAAGTTGAGAGCAGGGACCTGGAGCCAGACAGTAGATTTCCCACCCTGGCTACACTGACTCACTGGCCCTGTGACATTAGTCAGGTTATTGTTTCTTCTTATGCCTCAGTTTCCTCATCTGGACAATAATATTATCTCTCTTATTGAATTATCGTGGGTATTAAATTGGTTAAATCATTTGAAACACTCAGAATAGTATCTAGTAGATAGTAACTGCTATTATGAACTTATAATTTTACTTACAATATTTTACAAATATCAGGAAGTAGTTGTAGTACTGGAGTTGTAGTAGAAGCAGCAGCAGCAGTAATGGCATACAAATATCAACGTGTTTCAGCTCACTCTGATCTATATATTAACACTCAGCCTTTTACGTTATTCAAAACAGGGATCTTTCTGGTACTTTGATAACAGAAATACCAACAGCTATACTATTCCCTATTTTATGTAAATAAAATAACCAGAAGCTTCCAAACAAGTATGCAATATGTGTGTGTGTGTGTGTGTGTGTGTGTACACACTGTGTATGAAACAGTGTCTACTAGCTTCAGTAACATATATTTTAAAAAATAAGTTGATCGTTCAGGCTAAACACATAAGACAACCCACTGCATGACTCCAAGAGGTGCCTTTAAGTTGTAGTCTATGTCCCTGCTGCTCCTATAGTGGTGCTGCAGGAAGGCAGCGCTTCTGTGAAACACAATGGGAATGCCACTCCTTGCCCCTGGAGTTGTGTCACACAGTGGCTCTGTATACATACACCTACACCTACCTTTACCAAGAGAAATAAAAAATGACACCCAAAAATATATTTTGTGCCTTATCAATTAGAACCCAATAATATACATCAGCACAATATGTTAAACAGGTTTCCATCCTCCAGACTTTTCAAAGTTTTAATTAAAAGAAATATTTACTATTTATAGTAGTCCCCAAGAGATCCTTCCAGAAATTCTTAAATATGCTTATTTTCATTACCTTAAAAATTCTTAAGTTTTGTTTATATTCAAAGAGTCAAGTCCAGTAGTCATGAGAGGATATTTAAAAGTAAATTCACTTAGAGGGTTCAAAATGCTGATGCCTGACAGCTTACTCTGGTCCAGAGTTTCTTTTTTCTATGAACTCACGAGCTGCCTGCATAGACACACATGGTATGCACAAGTCTGAAATTACAAAGTTAAAGTACTAAAACACTTGAGCACAGAAAAGAAATATATTAAGTCACCACGATCTTCAAAGTGAACAAAGTTCAGTTAGTGTCAGCGCTAATTCTCTCACCTTTTACCTTTCAGAATGGGAATCTAAGGCCCCTGCTCATTGGCTATCAACCATCCCTGTGTTGCTACCAAAATGAGGACTGACCCATCCTATAATGTGACAGTGTTTGAATGCCATGGGTATATTTAGAAATAAAAATAGCTTTAATTCCTGAAAAATATACCTTTTATAACCAAATTGAAAAAGAAGAGAGAGAATATTAACTTGATAATTTAGAATAAGGAATAAAACTCATGAAACATATTGATAATTAGGCCAAAAATTTTGGGGTTCTTGATATATCTAAATAAATATTTCAATTATCAAATTAGGAGTTCAAATAACAGTATAATTTTCTAACAATTCTTTGGAAAAAAGCTACTTATTCAGCCTGATATTAACTTTAATGAAGTTAAACTTCTGGGCATGGTTTGAATAAAGTAAGCAAAATTACTCAGATAATCCAATATATTAAATTATTATATTACACATATATAAAATATATATTAAATTTTATATGAGAGAGATATCAAAAAGATTGGCCACTTTAAGAAATATCTCATCAAGCATGCTTCAGTGCAAACCACTGTGTACTTATCAAGATAATATTAAAAATTACTAGTAACAGTATAAAAACATATCAGACTAATTTTTTAATTACCTTGCTATTTTTTCTCTCTTTGCAAAATATGTACTTTTTATGTATAATATAGATTATTCCATTCATTAAGGAACTTATGTGAGCTTGCTTACAAATATTAGCTAACCAATCCATAATTTAAATGAACCACTATAACATAAGATAATGAACTCATTTTGTGGGAGTAAATAAGTATTTATTATTATCTCTCTAACACCATTGCTAATTAATATGAAAGCAATATAATATACAATTTAAGGTAATAAATACTTATTTGTTACTTGAAAATGGTTAATTTCTTCAACATAATATAGGGATCACCACAATTGTCATTATTACTTTTAATTATCCAAGAATTATTGATTGAATAGACCATGTTTGTCCACCAAAGGAGGATGTAATTATTTAATTAAAAACAACTGATCTTGAAAAGAGGCTAAAATTAGATAAGAGTTTATAGCATCTGAAAATTGATAAAGCATTATATTAATACTGAGGAATAATTTGGGTCTATAACTGTAGTCCATATTTTATGTAATAAGGCTCAGATAGAAATTCATACCTTGTAATTTGAGTATGTGAAATAATAGAGTGCGATTTCAGCATGGATTGTTACCACATATTCATTTGAGATTACAAAAGCACAGATGATTGCTTTAATAGCATGATTATGGGGGTTATCATTCCGAAAATAGTACACTATTTGAGCTGCATACCGTGAGCAACAGCATCTCAAGAGTAGAGACACATCAGCGAAAAACTAGGTATGAAGCCACAGGGTTTCTAGTTCCAGTGACAAGAGAGTGAAGTCTCCAAGCAGACACAGGGATCAAAGGGGTCAGGGCAAGCTAGGAAGGGGAGATGAGAAGGATTTAACAAGGCTTTAGTGGTTTCACCTAGAAATAACCATATAACAGCTATAAAACTCTTTAAAGGGAAAGATGCATTACCATTTCCTAAAAAATAAAAAAAAATAATTGAATTAGAAAAAGGATTTATTTAAGGAAAAACAAACAAACAAATCCCACCAAAACCAAAATCAACCAATTAAAAAATAAGCCAAAAAAAAAAAAAAAAAACAACCCAAACCCTTTGATTTTAAATTAGGGGCTGCCGATCTATGTAGCTGGTCTTTCCTCTATAATACTCTACCACAGAAATGCTACTTTAACTCCTACCCACCGACACCATCATTTCTCCTGGTCTGGAATCTGAGCCACTCTATGCCCCAAAAGACCCATGTCCTTCTCTGTACCCCCATATTTCTTACATCCTCCTGCCAGAGAACAACAAACTGTTCAGATCCCTTTCCACATGAAGGGCCTGCACACTTTTCTTCCATTATCTCCTGACAAAGACCTTATCCCAGCGGTTTTAGGAAATCAAATGTTTCCATCCTGAGTCCTTCCAGTGACCAACAGGAGCTTTCAAAACTGGGTGAAATGCAGATGCCACCTTGTCTAGGACTCTACTTTCTCAATTTTAATATTTAGTAAGAAGTATTAAATACTTCCTTATTTTGCTAGCACTAGTCAAGTTAGACATTCAAGCTATTTAAAGTAATTTGTTTCCCAAGTCCTAAAGTTTTGAATTTTTAAGAATTGCATCACATTTTCCAAGAAAACAAACCAGAAGCTAAAAGTTCTCCAGTGGGGAGTAAGAAAGCCACAGAGCACTTTGTTAAATGCTGGGATGAAGAGTACAATTTAAATGGAATTTTGTACCATACACAGCAACAAAATACAAGATTTGCTGGAGGTTTTACTTATTAACTTAAAACTGTATTTATTTAGGACAAGGGACATATTATGACTTGAAATATTGATATTACCATTAAGAGAAAATGGCAGAGAGAGCAACAGGTCCAAAATATCAAAATTCGATTCCCAATATTGACAACAACTTTCTAATTGTGGCAGAATGTGTTATATCTATTCTTGAATCTATTTTCCAAGATGTAGATCAAAGTTTATATTTATGTATTTCTTTGAAGTTCTTGGGGAGGTAATATATCTATTTTTTCAAGCTGCTTTGAAATTTAATCTCAAAGCCTTTATTATGTGCTTTCTTGTCTGATTAAACAGAAGTACTGTGGCTAACACTATACCGTGGCCATTAAAAGCAAAGTATATTTGCAAAATTGTATATTAAATTAGTTTGATATGTCAGAATGTCAGTGTCTGAGTCCAGATACTTTAGGCCTTTAAGGCTTCAAAATAAAAATAAACATGTTGTTTCTCAAGGTACACATCAGGCAGGGAAAGTTGCCCCGGCTAAACATCAAAAGACCTGGGTTCTGCAACTATCATGGACTTCACTTAGTTTTTGGCATTCAGTTCCTTTATTTAAGAAAGCAGAGAAAAAAACATATCCTTGTCATCCCTATTATGGAGGGTTGATATATGATGATCAAGCTTATAATGGAAATAGATTCACTTTGTGAATAATGAGGACTCTAAAAACACAAATGATGTTTCCCTTCACTGAAAGAATTAATCATTTCCTCCTTAGCTGTCCAAGAACAGTAATGGTGTTTCATATTATGATGAAACTTACTGTGTGCCTGTAGTAAAATAATCTGTGACTATGTCTAACTATGCAGATAACAAAGTTCCTTTGCTGAAGAGATTATATCTTCTGAATCTGTACCTGTCTCTTTCACAGATAAAGTGTTCAGTAAAGAGTTGCTGGTTGAATAAACAAGTGAAAAAATGATTGATAAACCAATCAATTAAAAAACAAATATTAAAGAGTAAGAACAAGCTCTTCATTAATAAGAAATTCAAAGTAGAGACTTTCCAGTGAAAACCCTTATTGATTTCACTCATTTAGAATTGTTGCCAGGGAGAAGTTAGCAAATTGTTAACAACCAAGTCTCTGACACCACCCCTCCCACCCAAAAAAAGTGCCTGAATTTGTGTTGTTCCCCAATTTACACAGTGTAAATATTTCCATTATCACCAATTTCAAGCTCCTAATGCAATCAATATCAATCAACAGAGATTTCGGAAGAGATGTGCACAACGTACTCTCGCCAGCCACACAAACTAGCTCTATCACTTATTGCCACATTTTTTTGTAGTGGCTTCAACTGTACACTTACTTTGACTCTCATTCATATTTTCTTTCCTATTTTAAAAGTGTGTTGCTACATTCAGGTGAGTAAACTTGACTTTGAGGGCTTAAATAGTTTATGAAATTTCAGAGAAGTAGAGTTAAATCAGGCTAATTCCAAAGAGAAGTTCATAAGACAAATCACTCCATTTGTGGTTGGTGGGGTTCACATCCAGTTTTTCAGACTACTTAGTTTGGCTGAAGGGCCAAAAGCAAAGGTGTATGGGTGCCATTACTTACTCAATTGTGTTTCTGTCCACTTTGCCTGTCATGTTAATGCCATAGAACTGCTGCATGGCAGCTAGGGCAGACTGCATGGTCTCTGCAGAGCGCAGCACCGACATTCTGGGGTCAGTTGGTGGAAGGTAGCCGTACTTCTGTAACCAAACCTGCAATAACAAGTAAAATTCCTTTTAGGTCAACTCTACAATGTAATGATACTTTTCTGGCAATTAATTTATGTCTGTAATAATTTTTTAAGCTTTATTTCCTCTACGGGGGCATACATTATTCAAGTGTTTGATCTTTTTGTAACATACATTTATGTAGCTTAGGTTATTTTAATATAACTTCCATGGTTGTCATGGATCTTTCTAACATATCTACAAATGCTAATTGTACAAAGAGATTAATCATTTGTTACAAGATCATAGTGTATGATATACTATAGTAAATACTAGATAAAAACACAAATGAAGTCTGTCCCTGCCCTCCAGAACCTCAGCTTCCTAAAAGGAAGGATGTACTTTTCAACAATATGACTCCATTGAGACATCTGTCCTGGAAGGGGCAGGTAATGTGCATATGCCACATCTAAAAGGCCATTTTCCTGAAATTAACCAGTGACTGCAGCTGTGACCAGTAGCATCGTTCTGTCATGATATTTTGGGTATAAATTCCATGCAATCAGTCTATCCAATTGTATAATAGCTGGTTATCTCCAAGGGTTGGAGACTTTTTCATGTAAGGAATATTCTTCCTTCATTTATTGAAGGTGACTCACTTTAATACACATCAGATAAGTAACCAAACTTTTCACATACAGTGAAATCCAACTATCTTATTACGTAGGTTCAGCTCTCTCTTTAAGAGACTCGTGAATTTTGTCTCTTTTTCCCTGGTGAGGAAGGAAGGCTCTGGAAGGACAGTGAGAGAAAGAAGTCAGAGTTGCACTCATACAGTAATCGTGACTGCAGCAGCAATTCAGAGGCATTTAAGATTGAATTATAAAAATAATATAAAACTAAGTGTATTCTCAAAAAAATCTCCACCAGGGAGCAGATGCTTTCTAGTTTACAACTCTGTGCATTCATTCTAATTGCACAATCATACATGTGCAGCCCACACTTGTCCTGCTGTCCTTTACCACGATATTCCCTAGGGCTCTGACATTTCTTGAAGTGCAGTGAACTACCCGTAACATTGATAAGGGCCATGTAATTCTGCCCCAACATAGAACAGACGCTGTGCTCTTTAGTGGGAGGTATTTACCAGTGTCTGTTTCCTTTTCTACCTGGGTCTACATCACATAATGATGATCCTATGGTATTGCGTTTTTTCCCTAATAACTGATATTCTTCCTTTATGAACTGAAAACTACAATAGAGGAGAGTTATTTTCCTAGGGTAAATAGTCAGCAAATATAGAAGTTAAATCTCACCCAAAATAAATCCATATTAAACATACCAAAGTCTTAAAATGTGAAACACAAAGTGTAATTTGGTCCTAGTATTTCCAAAAATTAACCCCCTCAAAAGTGTAATACTATAAGAATAACCCCTTGAAAATAAAATGCAACATTACTCTAAAACTGTTTAAGAGATGAGCAATGCATCACTGTCAGGAAGGTTTATTGGTGAAACTTAATCTAGTAAACTCATCTGCCATATAGCAAACGCATGCCAAGTCTCTCTTCTCATCTAATCTGTAATGAATAGGCTGCCAGAGAAAACACATATATTCAGTTACCTAGTTAACAGTGGTACAGTCTGAAATAGATCCCACTTTTTTTCTGAATAAAAGAGGCAGGCAATCATATTATCTAACATGAAATTTAATACCTACTGTCATGCAATTTCTCAAAAATTGGAACAGTGTATCTTGATATTTAATAATATGTATGCAATGATATTCTTAAACTCTATACTTTTTCCATAACAGTTTGTTTGCATTTATTTCTTACTTGCTAGAGAGCTGACTTGTTGCTAGGTTACTCATGGATGCTAAGCTACCAGCTATTACGAGGACAGCAAAGAGAAAGCCATCAATAATAAACACTATGATTTCTATACAAATAGAGCTATAAAAATATGTAAATGTTAAGTACATAATGAAAAAATAGTATGTTCTAGAAAATATATGTTTGATTTATGTCTTAGCCTTTCAAACAAATGATTTTGAATAATATAAAAGGTAAATTGTGGTATTTCTTCAAGTTTTCTTTTGCATTATGTTGTTGATAATGAAAATCTGTTTTTTAAATGAGAAGTGGGTAATTCTTTTTAATTGTAAAATACTAGGAAAGCTAAGATATCTATTAATACAATTTTATGGTTGAAGTTTGTTTCCTGGATGACAAACCATGGCATTAGTATGTCAGCCAGGGAACAAACTTTCCTATTAAATTTCAAACTTAATACCCTATTTGATAAAAAATTAAGTCTACAAAGTAGTATTTGAAAGTATACCTTACCCTTTAATCCTAATATTATACTATCCAAGGTTAATGATTTGGTACATAATCTTTGTATCTTTTTCACTGTTCATAAAAATACATTTTGAAATATATATGTGGGTGTGTGTATACATATATATGCATATATATCATAGAATATACCATAGAAATCCATCCTCATATGCTGTCATTTGAACTATATCTCTGTTTTCATCATTGATTTAAAATATTGCCTCCCTTGCATGACTGAAAATACTAAATTGTCTCCCAAGATGGTCGTGTCTTGCTATCCTTTCAATGTTTCCAAATGCACAGTACGGATTCCTAAGAAATAATTTCCGCATATGTGTATTTGGAGGAATGATATCTAATTTGTAGGGTCAATGTGAGGATTAATTGAGAATATATAAAGCCCTCAACATAATTGTTGCTCAGTAACTTATATTACTATTTTAGGCTTACTATCTGCCCTGAGTTCTTAAAATCATTTCCTGCTCAACTTAAGATTTGTCCTTTGAATGGGGCAAGAATAAAAATACGGGTGAGGTTTAAATGGTCATAGTTGTAAGGAAAGACAAACAACAAAAGGTGAAGAATCACATCCTTGGAAATTTCCCAGATCCCAATACAAACAAGAAAAGTGTGATGAATTTATTAGCAAATTGATTTTTGTTTTGTTTTACTGTGCTGACTGGACTGACAAGTGAGTATGAGAGCATACAAAAAAAATCAAGAACAAACAAGTCTCTTCAAAGCAAAACTTGGCTCCTTTTACCTTTTGGGACTTGCCCCATCTCATTATCCCAAAAACAACCAACCACAGAACCTGAAATGGAGCAATGAACTCTAACCTTGAATTATATTTCCTGTTACTAACTCCTGAAACAGAGCAACGAAATCTAACCTTGATTACATTCTCTGTTACTAACTCATTTAAACATCTTGCTACCTTGTAGACAAAACCAATTTCCTGCACTTAGTGATGATTCAATTGGAGGAATAAGCAGAAGAGTGCTGTTCTCTGCAGAGCAAGAAGATATACCAGGCAATAAAAGGCAAACACTTAAATATTAAATGCTATGCCAATAGATATTGCCTCTACCGTATTGTGGTATAAACAAGCAGGCATACAAAATTTCAGCAAAATCTATTAGAGAAAGAATCTGTTTGTCACTAATATTTCATACACCCATATTGTGAAAACCTACATTAATTGACTTAGCTATTCACCACATATATTAAGCAGTATCCTGAAAAATGGTTATAAAAAAATAGGAGGCACTTCTCATCACTAATAGCAAATCAAAGTAGTTAATACTTAGAATATATATTCTTATATATTCTTATTTATTCCTTCAGGCCAGAATTATAACCTAGAGAAATAAAATTTCTTCTAGTCTTAAAGCTAATAGCTTTATCAATGCCTTAATATAAAGCTAGATACTATTATTCATTTACTCAGGTGAATCCCAAATGCAACAACAATTTTAAAACTTCCCTACTGACAGGACATAATATATACAGAAAAGATCTTGACATGATGACTCTTAACAACTGCAAGGTGCCCAGACATCCTTCCACAAATAAATAAATAAATAAACTCAGAAAAATAAGTGATTAAACTACTGAATGCATTAGGGCTGGAAGAGATATACTTTAGAAATTATAGAAACGACTGGAGGGGAAGATAAGGAAGGATGCATTTGGAATTTTTATTTAACCTGAAAAATCACTTCACCAGTCCACAAGGCCTATTTGTGACTAAGCCAGTTATTTCAAGTACAGTTCATTTCCAGGTAACATATGGTATGGCAAATGTAAATTCATTGTAAGCAGTGATCATATGATGCAAAGTATGATATTCAGTATGGAAAGAAAAGGGAAAAGGTGATAAACATACTTTATAGCATTTATTTAGTAACAATCACTTCTATTTATATGACTATATAAATATTTTTATTATTATGGGAAGTGATTTTTAAAAATTATTGACTTTACATCAGATTCTAACATACTAATACAATATTTAAATATATAATGGTTAATATTAATGTATATTCTGATATAATTAACTGACTTTTTCTGATGAAATACAACTGAAAGAATACATTTCTTAATAGAAACTTTTTGACCCACCCCCAAATTTTGATGTTATAAAAAGTTAATTTCAATTTTTAAGTATGAGACTTCTAAACACATTTGCTAAATTCTGCTATAAACTAAAATTAACAACTAAAAAGTGATTACGCCTCTATTTTGTGGTATCATCAGCAAAGTCAGCAAAAGCTGAAGGACATTTTTTCCCGAAATACCATATATTCACTGGTTATAAAGAATGGCAGGATTTAGGGCCTATATTGTCTAGTCTGAAAAGCAGCTATAAATATGAATTATAACTACCTATTAGCTAAAAAATTAAACCAATGTTGGAGTAGTCATTCAGAATTGGTCAAATTGAAAATTCATAGGATAAGTTAACAAGGCAGAAATTAGCCTTTTTCTTCATTCAAAAATCTAAATGGGCTCTAAATCACTGTCCCATGCCCACCATGAATCAGTGTATAAAATTGCACACAGAGAATTCAACTCATTTAGAATTTTACTGTCTATTAAGTGGCTTCTTAAAATGGAAATGGAACAATGGATGGACTAAAAGCTACTCCACTACGCATCTTATCAATCAAGAGGCTACTGCCATTTGGACAAGGGAGAAAGGAAAACAGCTCGGTTATTAGCAACAGTTGTGAAGTTGTGGTGACCATCATGACCACATGATTCAACTTAACATGCAACTCTCTTATTTAAGATGGAAACTAAAACTTAGGGTGTAAAGGCTGGAGAGAGTTTTTCCGTTCTACATAAAAGTAAATTGCACTTTCTACTTAGCAGCTGTGGGATCAAAACCCCTCAAACAGTAATGGCTGAACTCCAGCGTTAAACAGCAGTGTCCTTATGTGCTAGTCATTGTGCTGGAAAGTTATAAGGGATTATGATACTGTCTCCTTCTCTATTTTTACTGGTTTTTCCTAGGTTTGGAGTTTTAAAGATGGATAGATAGTGTGCATGCAAACACACACATGCACACACATGGAGTGACAAAACAAGACCAAAAAATAAAAATTAAAAAAAACCCCACACAACCAACAATATACAATAGCAGAGCATGTGTACGATACCACAATCTCCATGTTTCTTAAATAGGCAGACATAATTACCAAGAAACTAACTACTTATAATACTCATTGACATGATTCTACTTTATATCACAATCAGCTCACAAATCCAAAACAGTAAAATCCCCCTGAAATCTGTGTCTTTTTACACTAGCCAAGTGAAGAGAGATGCATTATAGGAATTTTCTAAAAGGCACGTACCTTTTACGTGCCACATGAGCCTGAGTCATGTGGATCATTGACTAAATTTGCTTTTATATTCTGGGTGTAGATTTAGTCTCATCAACACCAAAAACTCATGAAGAAATTAATCTCAACTAGGGCTTGCAAACTGGGGGTACAAAATGGCCCATTGAGATGTAGGTACAAAACCACAACATTCTATATAATGCATATATCTACACATGCATTCATAAACACAACTATAGATGAAACCTAAATAAGAAGAAATAAATGTTACTTGTATTTAATATACAGATTGACCCTGGTGTTCTCAGACCAGACTTCAGACACTCATTTGTCACCTATGTTCCACCAGATGTCCTGAGGGAGGAAGCAGAACTCCACAGTGTGGAGAGGATGCCATTGTCACCATCAACAGTTTGATCCCAGCACATTACAACACACAGCTGTTTTCTGTGACAGGTTAAATGGATTTATGGGTTATATCCTCCTAAAAGGTAGAATTTTTAAAATACTTTAACATATGATAGGGAGTAATCAAGAAAATATTTTGTGCTAGATAGATCGTTGCTGGTTAAATCACGGCAAGGTACTCAAAAGTTGTCAAGCTTAAATAAGTTATACATTTTCATTTCCAAAAAGTCAAAGTACTATCCTTTTCTGTGAAGGTAAGTAGCTACAAATAGTATGCTACTCAATAGCTATTTTAGGACATGAGAAATAATGAAAGCTTTTAATCTGTCCTATCAGAATAAAAGTGATGATTTTTAGCAATGCAAGAGAAAAGAATGCTTTTGAAGGGAAGACATGCCATGTATAATATTTTAAAGACAGATGCTTGGAAATGTTTCTGACATGACATTATGCTCAAAAAGATATAAATTTATGACCTATTCAAACTCTCTCATAATTCCCTACTTTAAAATTCTGGTAAGAGAATATTCCATCTGTATACTAACCTGCCAAAAAATAATTTCAGTGTGTTCTAAGCCTATGTGTTAAAAATATGAAAATGCAACATCTTCTGATTAGCTTTTAGAAACAGGGATTAGTTTTAGACATCAGGGAAGATGGTAGTTTACCAGTTGAATTTTACCAAAACCCTTTGCATAAGTGATGGATAGGATTATATCAGTAAAATGAGGCTCACGGTTTATAACCAGCTAATGGGGCAACTTTGCTAGTATCCTTGCATGGTGTCTTTTTTGGCCATGGCTATTTTTCAGATAAAGATTAGAAATAAACTGATCTTGAAATTGCTGTATTTCAAGATGTTAAATCAATATTTTAAAGAAGAATGAAGTATAGTCAGTCACAGAACTCTCAAAAAAATTATTTCTTATAAGAGCAAAACAATGTAAACTTAATTCATTAGTAAAACATAAAGATCATTTTAAAATTTATATGATCTTTAGTTCACCTTAATATATTTATTTTGAATATGTTTTATAATCTATATAATTTTAGTATATCAGTTCATGAATATAATTATAAATAAAAGACAAGATGGTACATGTTAAAAAAAATTGATTGATGAAGATGTACAATCAAAAGTGTGATTATAGAGCTGATAGAAAGAAACAATTTTATTTCTAAAAATGAATGTATTTCTTTAAATTTTCTCCAATGTGCCATACTTACTCTGCCCAGAAAATGAGAAGACAGTTTATCAATAACTATACGTTAGATTCTGTCCTATGTGACAATTCCCACACTTTTCCTTTTTTATCACACACTACTGAAGCTACCCACATCTTGCAGAAAGAACGCCTTATAAGCCATTTATGATTTTGCCTCAAATTATTCCCTCATTACTCTCCTCCATAGAAACTATTCTTTGGCCCCACTGAAATCCAAGTGCCACCCCAACAGGTCTTGATAAGAAGAGCAACTGCTACAATGCCTTTACTGCCACTAGGTAGCAGGAATTATCTTTAATCTTTATAATAAATCTTCACATTAAGCACTGTAATCTCTGGAACCCCAGAAAGATTAAGTAACTTGCCCAAGGACACTTCAGTAGTAAGAGAGAGGAGGAATCAGTATTCAAATAGAGATCAGACTGACACCCATGCTTGGTTCTGTCTGTGATTCTAGACTGCCTCTTAGAAAGGAGACCCAGCTGCCTGTCTGTACGCTGGGAAATCCTAGGAGACCCTAATCACATTTGAAGATGAGAAGACAGACCATCTGAAAACATACCTACAGTAACCAAGAGTATTTAGTTTTTATAAAACACTCCATTTTTACATCATGAAAAGGGCACCGAGCTGTGGCTGCATATGTTCTGGGTGTAACAATAACTCCTACTTCCAAGGTCTTCTCTAATTGCCAATGCAGTTTTCAGCCTTGCACAATCCAATTTGCTCAGCTTAATTAATATTCATTATTCTATGCAAGAATATTTCACTTTTGCCCATTTCAATTTTGCAGTGTAAAAAACCGCTAAAGCCTTCTTTGCTAGAGACATTCTTTCTTCTTATTTTATTAATTCTTTCACAGCACTTTCTCATTGCAGCCTTGATGCTGCCAGTCAATTGTATCTAACTTTCCTTGGTTATCTTTTCTCAAATTAATCCTTGAAACACTATCTATGTACCAGTGACACACTGATTTAACTCTAACTCTGACCTCACCCAAATGTCCAGACTCTGACATCACACTGCTGTTTAAACACAAAAAACAGGAGTCATCCTTAATTTCTCCTTTTTCCTCATCTTGCATAGCCAATCCATCATCATGTCGGAGCTGCAATTTTATCTTGAATGGAAACTCTTATTTCTGTGGCCACCCCTTTTCCAGGGAGCAATCAATTCCTACCAGAAACCAGAAGATTCTCCAGCTGGCCTCTGTGCTTTCATATTTCTACCGCACTTTCTTTTTGCCCAACCGGTGTCAGCTGTCATTTTTTTAAAATAAAATACACATAACCTAAAACTTATCATTTTCATAATTTTCAAGTGCACTATTTGGCAGCATTAAGTACGTTCGCATTGTTGTGCAGTCGGCATCGCCATTCATCTGAAATTTGTCATCATCCCAAACTGAAATTCTATACAGGAGATCCTTGAGTAACGTTGTTTCATTCAATGTCATTTCATTATAACATTGATGAGAAAGAATATCCATTCCTAGCCGGGGCCACTGTCTGCGTGTGGTTTTCAAATTTTCCCCATGTCTGGGTTTTTTTCAGGTACTCTTTTTTCCTCTCACATCCCAAAAGTTTGCATGTTAGGTGAACTGGCATGTCTACATTGTTCCAGTCTAAGTGAACGTGTGTGTGTGTGTGTGTGTGTGAGTGCACCCTGCGATAGAACAGAGTCCCGCCCAGGGTCCGTGTCTGCCTTGTGCCCTGAGCTGCCAGAATAGGCTCTCGCCACCTGCGACCCTGACCTGCAAGAAGCTGGGTAATTATTTCACTTGCTTTTATTAATTTTTCTTAAATGTATATATAGCTCACATTTATTTCAATGTTTAATATTAGAAGTGTTTTAGTCCTTATTTGGAAGTTTGGTGATGCTTTTGTGACCAGAAATATGTTGTAGGAACTTCACTCTAAGTTTATATCAATTAGCCTATGGTAAAATTGGTTTCATTATATTGTGAGGACTTACTGTACTCATTAAATAACAACTCCCCATTACTCCTTCTGCCAGCCTCTGGTAACTATGGCTGACCCTGAACAACATGGGTTTGAGCTGCATGGGTCCACTTATATGCAGATTATTTTCAATAAATAAATATATTGGAAAACTTTTTGGAGATTTGTGACAATTTGAAAAAACTACCAGATGAGGTGCATAACCCAGACATATGAAAAAATTAAGAAAAAGTTACATATATCATGAAAGCATAAATATATATGTAGATGCTAGCCTATTTTAGCATTCACTACCACAAACAATACATGAATCTATTTCAAAAAGTTAAAATTTATCAAAACGTATGCACACAAACATAGACCGTACATAGACAATCAAGAAAATGTAAACAAAGTTGCCTCCAGAAAGACCCCAGTGCCTTTGATAATGGCCTGGGTTTTCCCTACATTCCTGCCAGTCTTTTCCAAAGGAAAGTCATTCCAAATACTTACCTTTTCCCCTGGAATTCTAGAAGTAAAATGGAATGCTGGTTCACACTGTGGTCCCTGGTAACCTCAAGTCTTTAATGTAATTGCCTTCAAATTTAAAAGATGACAGGTGGAAATATTTTTACTATGCTGATAATAATTCTACAAAATACCTGAATTCTTAATGCTGTTATATTTCAGCAGAAGTGGTGACTTTTTCTTTTCACGTCTTTAATGTGGTTTTATTCCTATAATGCAGTCACCTGATTTTGTGAGGGGGGAGTAATATGTGGTTTCTGTGTTTCTCAGGGTGTTGTTATTTTGGGAAAATGAAGGGAGGGAGCTTTGAGACATTACAAAAAATGGATAAAGAAGGTCTAATCTCCTTCTTTTTCAGTGAATAAATGAAACACCATTTCTGGAAAAAAAACAAACAAAGATGCAGTATTAAATCATACTGCATCAAATTAACTGTAGTAAATACTGTACTACTATAATATTTAACAATTTTGAAGTCACCTCCTTTTGCTACTGTGGTGAGCTCAGGTTTTGCACGTATCTGCTTAAAATGCCACAGGACGCTAATCATCTCCATGTGAGCAGTTCGCCTCTCCAGGAAATTGCAGTAAAAAGCGATAGCTCGTGTTCTCTCACATTATCTTTCATCATATTTAGTACAATACTATAAACCTTGAATAACACTAGGGGACCCATGCAAAGTGCCACTAGTGATGCTGGAAGTGCTCCGAAGAAGCAGAGAAAAGTTATGACATTACAAGAAAAAGTAGATTTGCTTGATATGTACCGTAGATTGAGGTCCACAGATGTGGTTGCCTGCTATTTCAAGATAAACGAATACAGCATAAGGACCATTGTAATGAAAGAAAAGAAAGAAATAAAGAAAGAAAGAAAGAAAGAAAGAAAGAAAGAAAGAAAGAAAGAAAAGAAAAAAAGAACAAAGAAGGAATAAAGATGACCCTTGGGATTTTGACTTGA
>CAUYRT010021647.1:0-60738 GCA_963574885.1 Lepilemur ruficaudatus
CTCCTTTTAATGTTACTTCCACGTGTGCACATTTGTTTTTTTGGTTTTTTACAAATTTATTGGTTTTTTTTTGTGTTTTTTTTTTTTTTTTTTTTTTTTTTTTTTTTTGAGACAGAGTCTCACTCTGTTGCCCGGACTAGAGTGCCGTGGCGTCAACCTAGCTTACAGCAACCTCAAACTCCTGGGCTGAAGCTATCCTTCTGTCTCAGCCTCCCAAATAGCTAGGACTACAGGCATGCACCACCATGCCTGGCTAATTTTTTCTATATATATTTAGTTTGCCAATTAATTTCTTTCTATTATTAGTAGAGACGGGGTCTCGCTCTTGCTCAGGTTGGTCTCGAACTCCTGACCTTGAGCAATCCGCCCGCCTCGGCCTCCCAGAGTGCTAGGGCCTCCCAGAGTGCTAGGATTACAGGCGTGAGCCACCGCGCCCGGCTGCAAAAGCTTTTTTAAGATGGGTTTTCTTACAACTTCTAAAGAATGGAGACTGAGCTTAATATGCATTATTTAAATATTGAAAGTTTGATAAAGAAAATAATTGTTACTAGAAGTGTTATTATTACCAAACTATACCTAATAAAATACACATTTTATCATCTTAACACCTGACAGCATAGCTCCTCTTAGGAATGAAATATTTTTTGTTTAGGAAAATACATGGAAAAATAACTTAGGGTGAAAGGTGAGCCCTCAAAGCATCAAAAAGAAGGTTAAGCTGCTCTGCATGAGACTAGGAGAATAACTTCTTTCTCCTAAGGGGAAGAGAGAAGACAGAGAGGTCCCATGGAGATGGAAGGGGCTCAGAGGCCACAAGAACACTAGGAATTTGCAAAAATCTTAGGATTTTGGCTTCCCCATATGAAACCTTCACATGAAACTAAAGGTTCAAGCCAACTGTTTTTGCTCTTGAAGGGTCTGGACTCTGACATTCAGCTAGCATTTGGTTTACAGACAAATTAAAATATTAGTTCACAAGGGAAGCTGCTGTCACAAATTTGTAGTCCAGAATATTAATAAACTCTCATAGCTATATTTTCAATTTTTTAAAACATAAAAAATTACACCCTTTTGACTAAAGTAATGGTTAAAAAAGGAAAAAAAAAAGGATAGGGCTTCAAAAAAAAGTAATGCAGGCTAGGTGTGGTGGCTCATGCCTGTAATCCTAGCACTCTGGGAGGCCGAGGTGGGAGGATCGCTTGAGGTCTGGAGTTCGAGACCAGCCTGAGCTAGTGCGAGAACCTGTCTCTAAATATAGAAATAAAAATAAAATAAAATAAATGAAAACAAAAATGAGTGACGCAGAGTAAATGGTGTTATGGAGTTTGTGGATTTCCTGTTCTCTTAACCAAAATTGGGGGAAACATCTCGCACAGAAGCATTTTATCTGATAGACCCTGTGGGTATTGAAATAAATACTATACTTCCAGAATCAAATAAATCCTTCCTTAATAAGTCAGAAAGCATTTCTTTCAATGTTGACTGGCAAAATTTAGGTACTATTAATAGTTTAACTCAAAAGACACTATCACCCAGAAACCTGGAAACACTTCACAGAAGATTAAGAAACAGACTGAACAACAGATATAATTGTGCTGGCAGATTTAAGAGTATTACTATATAATCTGCTCCTCAGGATTCATCTTCAGATCAAATAGCTAAGATTCCTTGAAACAGCACTTTCACATGGCAGAAAATATAAATTTAAAAACAGCAACAAATCAAGAAGAAGAAGTAGAAAATCTGTATTCTGATTTCTCTTTGTCCCCTCCAACAATAAAATGTAAATTTGCTTTTGGTGGCTTAAGATGATCCTAAATACTTCAGTTATTTAAAAATTACACTTCTTAAAACCTTCAGAAGAAGTTTCCATATGATTGGTGCCAAAAGCAATACTATAGGAAATACGGATCTTCAAATCAATGAAGTAATTAGTGATGACCACAGGTCTACAGAAACAAAAAAAGCAGAGGAAAAAATAAAATATAATAAAGTAACCAGTGACATCAGGACATGCAACAAAATTATAGACAGGAAACAGGGTAGCTTAAAATGGGGGGTAGGTGATGGTCATAATGGAGGAATATTATAATCATACCTATAAACATCTGTAATTCTAGATTTATTCTATAATTATCTGTATATCCAAGACATAACTATTTTAGTAATATAATTCTAGGCAAGAGACTTTCTAATTATAGTAAGTTTAGACATAAGACTCATTATTTTTCAAAACCAGTTGTCACAACCAACTCTAGGACTTCAAAAGGTTACTTTTTGAGGGAGAATTGACATGTAATGGATGATTTTGGTTTGTCAATGAAATTCAGGAACCAAATGAGAACAGATAATTTTTTGAGATATAGCTACTGGATATCTGTAACTCAGGAGACAATTAGATTCTGAGTTTGAAGTCTACAGTAACTAGGCGGCTGAAGAAATTCAGAAACTCTCTTCCTCCACCTGCCTTTAATGGCTAGTATGCCTAGTTCTTCAGGGTTCTCTTATGAGTACTCTCCTTTATTTCCTCAGGAATCTCACCTACTTCAAAGGCCTTAATTTCCAACTATACTCACTATCTGCCAGGCATTGTGTTAAATGCCTTCTGTATGATAGTTTCCTTTAATCCTCAGAACCCCATGACATGGATGTTACTATTGCCACCATTTTATAGATAAGAAAACTGAAGCTTAGAGGTTAATTACCTTGCCCAAACTATAGTAAGAGCCAGGAATCAAACCCAAGCCTGTGTTTTTCCAAACCTGAGTCCTCTAACCTCTGAGCTCTACTGGCAAGAGACTGGAATATGGGGACAGGGAATTTACATGTAGTTTGAAAAATGCCTCAGATATAATTCTAATACAATCCTATCTCTCCACTGCACCTTTTAAAAACACATATTACTGAATAAAGAAGAATAAAAAAACAAACTTCCAATTTGTTCTTAAGTGGTTCATATTTGCTTTTAGAAACGAGTTGTCTGTTCTACCAATACTTATTCAAAAGAAAAAAAAAATGAAATGAGTTACCTGGTCCCAAAGTTGGGTGTATTTACAATGAGGCAGAATAATCTGTGTGTTTTTATGTACATCATATGCCTCTTTAATAAGACAACTATTTGTTAAATGAATGAATCAGGTCATAGTCAAGTTACATCCTTGCAGTCTATAGTGGGAAGAAAAATGAACTACATGAGAAACTTGAGACTATTAGAGTGCAAATGAAAATTGAAGGCTTTCTTAGCCTAATTTACAAAAATCTAAATAGGTCTCCAATGGGTTTCAGTAAGAGATGTTTGAGTATGTGCTGGGCTATACCAACTAAGCCCATCAGTTACACTAAAGTTGCAAACATTCCCTAGAAATAGGATTGACAACCCTGTGACAAAAAACACAAAATCTTTAATACTTTTTGTTTGTTTTCCATAGTTTTCTTATTTTAAAAACATTGATGATAAAATGTTTTCTCCCTAAAGTTAAGACATGGTAATGAGGAAAGTCCAATAAACTGCCATGAGATGAAAAAAAAGTCCTTACATAGAAAAGACTAAAAATAATCTGATGATCCAGGGTCATTACTATGCATAGCAATTACTGTATTATTAATGACTACAATGATATCTTTCAGCATTACAAGCTTTTACGGGGCTCTTTCTGGGTGACCTCACCAAGACAGGAGAATAGAAGGCAACCTGCTCCTATCCCCACCATGCAAGAATTCTGGACTCATCCACAGTTAAAGATCTCTTTCTCCTTTCCCCTACACTAAATGGTCCCAAGATGCTAATTTTGGGGGGATTTTAAGTCCACTTCTAATTTTGTTTCCTTGCTTACTGTGAGGCTATCAACCATTACACTGTACTGTTGCTGCTGTGCCTCACCCTTTCTAACCTGCTGCTGGCCAAGAAACAAGATAACCACCGTTATCAGAGAAGACATAAGGTGTCTGTCTGAGACCCACCCCCAGGACCTGTTTTTCTGCCCTTGGCTGATTTCCCAAGTATCTCTTTCTTTCATCCCTCCAGCACCAGGGATTTAGTTGGCTTTCTTCTCTTCCTTTGACACTGTCACCAAGTGCTTTTCTCACCTGGTGTTCTTTTTCCTAGGCTGGCTATGAATATACTCTGTCCTTTCTTTACTATCTCCCAAGAAAAGCTAAGTCCTTCTCTCTTTTGTGAGAATTTTACTGTTACTCACTGTAGGGAAATATAGAGTGGATTACAAATATGGAAAAAGAGGTCTAGAAAATCTTAAAATTTCTCATCATAACTTTGCTCTTAATCAGTTTCACTAAATTCCCTTTGTTGGCTGATTACAGAAGATGAGGTGCTCACTAGTCATTTCTTCCTCACTACACTCTGTAAAGGAAGGTATCTTATTTTCCTATGTCCAAAACCTAAGAGCAAATCACACATAGTAGGCTTGCAATACATGCCAACTACCTTATAAGTTCAATGATTAAAAATGTCAATACACTGAATTACAGAAGTAGTTGAATGAACAAAGTTGATTATTAATCCATTTTCAGTCTAACATCAACTAAATGAATGCCTTGAAAAACAAAATCAAGCTGAGATTGAACATTCTAAAGAAAACACTGTATTTGCTTCATTAAAAACTCTGCATAAGAGAGTTTGGTGTTAAAAGGGAGATTTATCATTTTTATAGCAATAATACAGTACCCATTTTTCCTGTAATAACTGAAAAGAACTAGTTGTCAGTCTACAGGAAAGCTAAAACTAAACCTTTCTTTGGCTCATTGCTTAGTTTTGTCACGTTCTCCACTAAGAGCACTTGCAGCTGATTATGAATGCATTTAAAATAAGGCTCACATCAAATGAGAAAGAATCAGATATCTTCTTTTTAAATAAGCCTCATCTGTAGCCTTTCAATTTTATGACTAAAAATAAAACAAAGGCAAATTCAGTGGCCTAGCCTAGTACTAGCTGAGACAGATAAGAATGATTGAAAAGAAATGCTTTTTTTTTTTTTTTTTAAGTTGTTAAATTACTTGCTCTAGGAATAGTAGTAGCATCTCAGAGACAGATATTTTAGTTGGTTTCCGGTCTCCTCCTCCTCCTCCTCCAGCTCCTCTCCTCCAGACAGAGTGCTCTTTTTCAACCAACAAGCTTCCCTTTGTTTTGGCTTACACCACTGGCCTGAATCACCCCGCAAAGCAATGGACACAATATGCCTATGGCTGAAAGCAGTAAGAGCAGAGGGCAGAGCTTTGGTGCTTGGATCCCAAACATCTATTTACAAAAGTGATGAATTTTTGAGCAGTCCATTTTCTAAGGTGACTTGCATTTTAAATATAAAGAAGCAGCTAAGTTCTCATGAAAAGGTCACAAAACCATGTGGAATGACACTGCTGCAGATTCAGTCATCAACCATGGGCTTCACACCACAGACATGCCCTCCATTATCCTCTTAAATGCCCCTTTCTCTTCTGAGACAATTCCATGCCACATCTTTCCTCACTCATCTCTGACCTCCCTATGCATTCTCCATTTCTCTTATTCTCATTCCTCCCACTGATAAATCCATGTAGTCCATAGCCAGCTTTCTCTCCAAACTAAGTACAAATATAATCTCAACCATGCATTTGCACGTTTGTTGATGGGAATGTAACTTGGTAATCCTCTTAGAAAAGGAACTGGGGTGGCTGGAAGACAGAAAGGGACAGAAACTTACTTTTCATCATATACCTCTCATTTTTCTACCATGTGTATATGTACACCCAGTTAAAAAGGAATGGAATTTAAGTTACTTAACAGTCTCTACTCCTGACTTCAAACCTTGCTCCACTGGTTACCCCTGTCCTCCCAGCTTCACCCTCTTCCTTAGCTTATTCAACATGCTCAAAATCTTCCATTAAAAATAGATAAAATTAAAAAAAAAAATCTCCCTTCCCCAAGACTTTGGGTTCCCTTCTATCTACTGCCCTCTGTCCTCACCCAAGCCTCTCCAAAGAACATTTACTCTCATTTTCTCTTTCCCATTTCATTTTTATCTCAACCCCACTACAACCAGATTTCTCCTGAAACCACTCTCCCTTTGGTCACCCACAGTCCCTGCTAACCAAACCAATCACACCTTCTTAGTTGTTCTCTTATGTCACCTCTGGTCCACACTGCTGACTACCTCCTACTTCAGCTCTCCTTCCTTGGCTCTGCTGGAACCTTCGTCTCACAATGCTCATTCTCAAACCCCTCAATGGATCACCCAGCTCCCTTCCCTTGATTCTTAAATGTTGGTGTTTTCCAGAGTTCTGATTATGACCACATTTATTATTGCTGTTGCTTGTAGGGTTTTTTTCCTCCATTTACCCTTTTGCCATCCAACCACTACCACAGATTAAACTACCTCTTCAGTGTTAATAACTCCCAATCTGGCTCTTCAGACAGACTTCTTCCTGAGCTCCACTTAAATTTCCCACAGGCTGATCATCATCCACTGAATACTAGAGTCCTCCCTTCCCTCATCCTGCCCCAACCAATCCATTAACAAATCCTGTACAGTCTATACCCATATATATATATATATATCTCAAATCTACCCACTTTCTCCATTCCCTCTTCAACCAACCTAGTTCAAACTATTATCATCTCTTGGACTATATAAACCAACTTCCTACAGGGCTCCATGCTACTTAATCTCTTGCTCCTCTCCATTCTCTATAAGGCAGCAAGAATAATGTTTTTAAAATTAAATTCCTTTTTTAAAAAATTCAAAGTTTCACATAATATCTAGAATAAAATCCATACCTCTAATCACAGTCTATGAGGTCTGGCCCAGCCTAGCCCCTGCCTATGTCTCCTCTCTCATCTTGCACCACTTTCTTCCTTGTGCATACTCAGCCATCGGCTTTTGTCACTTCCTTTCACTTTCTCATCACACCCTCTCCTATCTCTGGGCCTTTACAACTGTTGTTCACTGTACCTGGAATACTCTTCCCTCTTGTTCTTTATAAGGTTACTACTTCCAGTCATCCTCAGGGAGAAGTTACCAGTCCACTTGATTTAAGGTAGCCTCTCCTACTCACCTTTGTTCTCTAACTCAGCATCTAATTTGTTTCTTTCAAACATATATTACAATTTACTTCCTGCAAGTCTTCTTGAAAGGAAAGGGAAGGTCCCATCTTCTCTCTTTCCTCTTCCTTGCAGATCAGAACCAGAATATAATGACAGGAGCTCAAGCAACTCAACAAATATTGTTGCTGAAATGAACTATTAAATTGGTGGGTGAATTCTTTCACTATTAACATGAATAATTCATCAGCTCCATTGTCACACAATATAGTATAACACTCTTAAATTAGGCCCTATTTTATCTTAACTATTCCTTTTTTGTGACTTGTCAAAAACCTTTCTAAAGAGAAAGAACTCAAAGTTTGGCAAACATTGACAGATAAATACAGGCAAGTTTTAAAGACCTCAATGATCTTTACAAAATGAATTAGTTCCACCTCTACACCACCAGCAGACTTTGTATGCTCATTTTCTAGCATGAATAAACCACAATGCCAGGTAGTTAAACAGGATATTCCCAAGATATGTGAGTCAGTAGTAAAGATAGAAATAAAGTCAGAACATTACATATTAAGCAGCCAGTTATAAAAGAAGTATCAATAAAATGACCTAAATTAACTGGTCAATCAGCTATTTATTATATAGTTTTCAATAAATGCTATTTGAACTAAAAATACTAAAGATAAACAGTAGTATACAACCGTCTCTGCCCAAAGGGAGGTTAAAGATTTAAGACGATCTAAGATCCAAAAGCATTTAATGATCTCCACGATCTAGATTAGATCCAATATCTAATGAGCTAAGAAATCTAAGAAACTAAGATATCACCAGATAATAAATATTTGATGAGTATTACAACAGAACTGTCCTATAGACAGTGGAAGGAGAGCTCTTTTCTAGCTGAAGTGGTTTGGCTTCACAAAGGAGGTAAGGTTAAAATGGGCTCCTTAAGTTTGAAAAGATTTGCATAGGTGAGAAGAGGGGTGTAAAGGAAAATAAAAATCTCAGCACTCCCTCCCCCCAAATCCTTATGCAAAAGAGAAGTAAAGTCCTCAGGCACTTAGAAAGGACTGGCCTCACAGACCATTGATTAAGGAAAGTCCCTGCTAGCCTCCCACAAGTAAAGAAATGCAAACTGTAACTTTAGTTCAGCAGGCTAGTTCTAGCTCCTAAAACTAAAGTCTGTTCTGATTCTACATTAAATGTATTACAAGTTTATGTTCACAAGTGCAGGACATAGATAAGATAGGATCAGACATTCTTCCACCTACCCGGGGATATCTACATTATTGATGCTTCTTTCACTCCTCTTTTCTCTTTTAACATTTGCCTTACCTTATGTAAAACGTAGATTGGGGAAAAACAGCCACAGGTTTTCCTGCCACTTTTTCCACCAAGCCTTCCAGAAGCACCAACTCGAAGTAAGTGTTGCTTCCCAACATTTTCCACTTTTCTCTAAAACACCTTTTTTAAACCTTATATTATAGTTGTTCCTCTGATGACCTATATACCCCCTTAAAGCAAACATACTCTATTTTTTGTATTCCCCCACCTTCTTTTCACAAGTTATGATCTTGATAAATAACAATATGGCAACAGCATGGTGTATGGCTAAGAACATAGACCTTGAAGACAGACTGAGTTTGAATCTTAACTCTGCTGTTTATTAGCTATATGACCTTGGACAAGTTACTTAACCTCTCTGTGCTTCAGTTTCTTTATACATAAAATGGAGATAACAGTAGGTATTTCTAAGGTTGTCAAATTTGGCTTAAAACAGTGTAAACACCATAAAAGTATCTATTAAATTCATAAAATCACTCTTTATAGAGTGGAAAAATATTGAATATTCTATGATAGCTGTGTAAAGCTTTATGATCTATACAAAGAAAAGCAAAATGTCAAAAGCAAAACCAGTCTTTAGGTACAAACAGCCATATACAATTTTTTTTTTCTAAATCTTCTTATGTATGCCCTAAGGATTAGCTATGCCATTTATAGTCTTCCTGATATTAACAATGGTTCTGTTTCAGTTTGACGTTTCAATATTCTAAGAAAATCTTCAGTTCAGCTTCCTGCAGAGCCACCTAATTGGTCTTCTTGCCTTTAACCTATCCTCCACAAGTCTCAGCCTAGTCTTTCTAAAATGCAAATCTAATGTTTTTCCACTGCTACAAACCTGTTCCGTTCCATCTTTGTTAGGATAAAGTTTATTTTTATTTATTTATTTAGACAAGAGTCTCACTCCGTTGCCAGGGCTAGAGTGCTGTGGTGTCAGCCTAGCTCACAGCAACCTCAAACTCTCGGGCTCAAGCGATTCTCCTTCCTCAGCCTCCTGAGTAGCTGGGACTACAGGCAAGCACTACCACACCCAGCAAATTTTTTCTATTTTTAGTAGAGAGGGGGGTTTGCTCTTGCTCAGGCTGGTCTCGGACTACTGACCTCAAGCAATCCTCCCCTCCCACCTTAGCCTCCCAGAGTGCTAGGATTAATTACAGGCATGAGCCACCTCGTCTGGCCAGGATAAAGTTTAAAACCCTTAGCTTTTCATATAAAATCTTCCTAATCTGGCCTCAGCCTAATCTCCAGCTTCATTTTGCAACACTTCTCTCCTCTCCATGAAACCCAATCACCTGCCACAGCTGAAAGGCTTTTTTCATTTCATTCCTTTTGCCTAGAATACCTGCTTGTAAGTTTACTAAGGCTTCCATACAAAATAACACAGACTGGGTGGCTTAAACAACAGAATTTTATTTTCTCACAATTCTGGAGGCTAGAAGTCCAAGATGAAGGTGTTAGCAGGTTTGGTTTCTCCTGGGCCTTTCTCCTTGGCCTCCTTGATAAATCCTCACATGGTCTTTCCTTTGTGTGTGCATCTCTGGTGACTCTCGTTGTGTCCAAATTTCCTCTTCTTATAATGACAACTGTCAGACTGGATTAGGGCCCACCCTAATAGCCTCAACTTAATCACCCCAAAGTCCTATCTCGAAATACAGTCACATTCTGAGGTTATGGGAGTTACGGCTTCAACATAAGAATTTTGGGAAGATACAATTCAGCCCATAACAACTCCTTCCCCTTTTCTCTGCCCAGAGTAATTCCCATTTGTTTTTCCAAGACTGGCCCAAGCCTTTCCACTCCAGGCTGATCTCAGTGCCCTTTCTCTGTGCTCCCACAGTACTTCTACACTGCTCTCTGCATGCTGCTATCCTATTGCTCAACATACCATCATAATTGTCCCTTTCCCTCTTCAGACTGCATTCCTTAGAGCAAAGACTATATCCCAAGCCCAAGCACACAGTGTTTGGCCCACAGAAGGTATTTAATAAAGATTTGATTATTGAGGGGAAGTGAAGGAAAGAACATAGACTTTGAAATAAGACAAGCAGGGTTCAAATCCTGGCTCCACCATTTACTTATCTTGTGACTGGGCACTAAATGCTGAACTTCCATTCTAAATAAGGCAGTCATACAGGTAAAGGACATAATTATAATAAAAGCCCCCAGTTGGGGGGTTGGTACACAGCAGGTGCTCAATAAATGTTAGAGTGAAGATTCTGATCTTGCCTGGTTTGATATCCAGTTCTACCACTTAGTAGCTAAATGACCTTGAGTATGTTTACTACCCTCTCTTTGCTTTAATTGCCCATCTATAAAAACACCTCATAGTGCTGCTGTGAGGATAAGTTAACATAGGTAAAACATATAGATGAGTACCTAGAACATGGTATTATATAAATGTTTTCTATTAAAAGAAAACTGCAGGTCTGAACACATATGACTGTACACTGTGAATAATTTAGTTCCTTTAATTTCTAAGTCATTTAAATGTAACTATTGCCTTAATGCCTCAGATTTCTTACCAACTAAATAGGATGGTAACTGAAGAGATTCAAAAACTGGTACAAATGATGTAATCAGAGCTCAAAATAAACATGAATAATATATTATCATGTGTCTCATTCCTTATATTGGTGTTTAACATATTTTGGTCACTGAAATAAAATTTTTAAGAAGCTAGTTTTTCTACTTTGTGAATATAGATGTTAACCATTTGCAGTATAGAATAACACTCATTGGCTTATATTTTCATCTGCAGACTCACAAAACCTGTGAACTGGAAAAGACCCTTGTGATGAAAGTCCAGTCGTGGAATGGGCTTTTAAGGTCTTATTGAGGAGCTCTGTGAGGGATGAGAATTGTAGAGCGAGTTAACTTGTTCAAAAGCACTAAAGCAGGGGTTCAGGACTTATTCTCCATGCTCAAGGTGTGTTGGAACCAGTCTTCGGAAGTAACACTGGCAAAGCCTTTTTAACCATTCTACCCTTAACATCTGTAACTTCTGAAGCAAGTATGTTACCTGACCTGTAACTCTGAAACGAGGCAGATCTAGATTTAAATTCCCACTTGTCACATAAGCCTCAGGTTAGTGCAACAGGTTTGTTAAAGAGATTAAGTGAGCTAATAATGTATGTAGAGCTGGAATGCCTAGCAGATTGCAAGTATTCAAATGTTGGTTCTTTCTGACCTCTTCCATTATATGAATAAAAGTCTGTAAGATAACAAAACACTGTCTTTCACATAGCATATGCTTGCTGACTTATTAGACATCACTTGATTTTAAAAATAGGAAGCTGGAATAACTGCTGCGATGATAAAGTATCTTCATCCCTGCCCTTTCTCACCACCAGAAGTCCTTCACAGTTTGTTTTGAAGTGTCACATCACTACCATTAACATGCTATTTGGAGATCACTGTAGCTCAGACTTCCAATTCAACAGCAAAGATTTGAGTCTGGGAAAAATGAAACAGACCAAGAACTGGAAGAATTCACTTCATTTTGTTTCTATGGTCCATTCCAGCTAGACGAATTTCTGGTAAAAAGTTACCTTTTTTTTTTTTCCGGTGCAGAAACAGCAGGTCTAAGTAAATGGTGCATGAGCAAATGAGTTCACCCCTATTATTACGACCCAGAAAATGTTTAACTTGTTTGGGAGGTTATTTTTATGCTGGTACTCTAAAGGACATCTGTCAATATCCATTATTCACGCTTCAAACTAAAGTCAACCGTTTTTCTTTTGAAAGATATGTGGTGTCTGGCTCAAAATCAATTTCGAGGAAAGCCCAACTCGATTCAACACAGAAAGAGCTCTCTCCTCCCGGTTACATCACAGATGGCGACCGAGGCTTAAGGATTAATACCCAGACACTAAAGCCACTCATGCTAAAAGACGGGGCTCCAGATGGATGCTGTCCCTCAGAGGATGAGAGGCTGCCAGTCCTCGGAGGTACAGCTGGGGTGAAGCCCGAGGCCAGCGCCCAGCGCCCATCACTTTGCACCCACACTTGGGAAACCCACTTCTCACAACGGGGCGGGGATCCAGCCCTCCAGTACCCAGCCTCTGGCTCTGTCGTCTGCGCGTGACCTCCGAGGACCGGAGGAGCGCGGGGCGGGGAGCCTCCTTCGCCTTCAAGGGAAGTTGACAAGGGCAAGTTCGAGTCGTGCGCGGGAAGGTTACTCACCGGAATGGCCCGGCGTCCGCCGTCGTCCGCCAGCGCTCCCTCGGAGAGAAGCCTCTAGAGCGGCGGGAGCCTGAGAGAGGCGGCTGAGAGCAGCAGCCGAAGCTGCCGCCGCTGCCAGTAACCGCCCGGGCGTGGCAGGGACAGGCGGCCGACTTCACAGCATCATCATTTGGCGACCTCCGCTCTGCCGCGACGCCGGGTCAATGGCAGCCCCGGCAAAGCTGGGGAAGCTCGAAAGAAACCCACTCTCCCGGCAGCCTCCACGGCCCCAGCGCACAACCTGCCGGGACTTGTGGTTTTCCGACAGCCCCGCCCCCTAAGCCGAAGGCCCCGCCTTCTCGCTGCCCAGCCCCGGGGCGGGGCCGCGGCGACCCGGCCCGGGTGGGGCGAATGCCGTCCCAGCGGGCGTCCTGGGTCTGGGGCCGAAGTCCGAGCGGACTGTCCGGGTCCCGGCAGCACCGCCCTGCTGCGTCCCGCGCTGGGAGCGGGCCTAGCGCGCTCGCCTCGCCCCTCCTCGAGTCGGGCTTCAGGATTCCCCGGCTCCGGCCCCGCACCGCTGGCACCCTGAAGAGAGTCGCTGGCCGTGGTGGCCCCTGGGGTAAAGAGGGGAGGCGGGCCGGGGAGGGGAAGGTTTGCGGGGTGGAGGGGGTCGGGAGGGAGTGCAGCTCGGTCGGCGCACGCCCCGGGAAGCCTGAGGCCGGAGCTGGCCGCCCCCCCTCGAGCCGGAGCTGGCGGAGCCGTGGCCGCAGGGCGTTCGGCGTGGCGAGCGGCGCAGCTCGGGCTCACCGGGGAGCCCGGCCGCCGGTTGTCAGCCCGCGCGGTAGCTCCTGCTGGGTTGGCCGCCAGGTGCTTGGGGCCCGAGCTGCCCCTGGTGTCCTCTCCCCGCGGCTCTCACCTTTGGCCGAGCTCGCGGGCCTGGCGCATTTCCAAACTGAAGGGACCCTTTGCCCCCGGCTCTATCTGCCGCCTCCTGCGAGTTCGCTACAAAGTCGCCTCAAAGCAGGACTAGAAAGAACTTCTTACAAAATTAAATGCTCAAGCGCCGTTTTGTCCTCAATGTTAAGTTCATCGTTGTGTTTTCTCCTCGTGGATTTGTTGGGTCAAGTACTCTTCTCCTCAAAACATGGTCAGGATTTTGTGACACAGCGCCGGCCCAACACAGTGCCTGACCGATAAGCGCTCAGCAAATATTTGTCAAAAGCTTGAGTCACGATACAAAGTTTGGAAAATTCTATCGAGCTGTGTGTCGCTATAATCTTTAAGATTTTACGGGTTCCCAAAATCACTTTGAAAATTATAGTAATTTTAAAGTTGAACGGAGACTTGAATCTTTTTTTTTTTTTGCATTCCTTGTAACAGTGGCCTCTGTTGGATACCTAACTCAAAACCCGTGTTCTGTAAGTAGATGCGCCCTTTGGTTTCCACAGAAAGTGTTAATCTTTCAGATTAAAGCCTTCGGATGAACCATTCTATTATGGAACAAATTAAAATTATTTATAAAGCTTTATCATAATTAGCTTTTTGGATACAAGTGCAAGGGACTACACTGTTGTACTTGTGAATATACTTAAAAATATATCTCAAGTATGATTTTTTAAAAAGGATTTATATTCAGGTCTACGGAAAGAGCATGCAGTAAAAAATTAGCAGCAAATCCCCCAGCCCCATACCCTTGGAAGTTGCAGCTGCTGCCTTGACCTCAAAATGTCTTGTAAAATTATCTCTTAACAGTCTGGTGTATCTAAGGCAAAAACCTCTGGGATTAAACCACTCCATTGGGACAATTCATTTAATACTAACAGTTCTCACAGATTGTGTCAGCTTCTTCCGAGCTTTTCTGAAAAATAGATAATATAATGGAGTTTCAAATTATTTTGTTGTGCAAGATGACAAAATCAGTAACAACTTGCTGATTTTAATAGTTCAACTTTTTTCACTTTTGTATGCTGCTGAAAAAAGCAGGATACAAAATCATGATAAGCAGAAAATTCAGTTAATCAAGACATCCCTAACTTTTCTAATTGTGGGAAAGTCAGCTACAAGTGGTCAGGACCTTGTCTGCCTTGATTATCAATGTGTGTCCCCAGTGCCCACTAGCTGGTACTGTTCATTAAACACTTGTGGAGTGAATACTTGGCTGTAACAGATAACAGGGTGACGACTTTCTGTGTGTGTATAGTTTCTTCATGTATTTGGATAACTCCTCAGAAGAGATTACTAGAAGTGGGAATTTTACTGGGTCAGGAGGTATGAATATTTTCATGGTTATTGAAACATTGCCAACTTGCTTTCCAAATGAGCCTTAGCATTTTGCACTGCCATCAGTATATTAGCGTATACCTTTCAGAGAATCCACTCAAGCTTTTATATTGATACAGTGCTTGGTAGTTATGAGCACTTTCAGATGTGTCTCATTTGGTGTCCATCACCTTGTAAGGTAGGCAAGGTAGGCATTGCTTCCCCCTTTTATAGCACAGCAAACTCCAGGGACTTAAATTGATGGTAATGAAGGCAGATGACAATATAATTATAACCTTTCAGGTTCTTCCTCCCATTCTCTGTCTTTGGTTCATAGTGAACATCCTGAATAAATTCATTTCTTTCCTTAGCAGTAAAATTGGATACTGCTCTGTAGTATTTATGGTTTACAAAATCTTCCTTTTCTCATTTTGCTCAGATATTTATAGATGCCTTCATCAAATCGGGGAACATCATTAAAATGAAATATGAAGCACAATTTAGATGAAAGAGATATTGGTTAGATGTAAGGGAATACTCTGCATTAGCAAACAGTACCACCCTTTCTATTAGTAAAAGATCTGGAAACCTTTGATGGTGCTTTGATATTCCTTGACTCTGAAGAAGTTACTGTTAATATTTTAAACCTCTGTTGCAGATCTTCACAAACTATTGAGATCAATACTCTGTTAGGGAAAGTAGACAGGAATTATTTGCATTATAATCTGCATATCTTTGATGTCTGTCAACAAATTTCAAGAATAGACTTGAGAACTAAAAATCATAAGGTAAAAAAATTTTAACCTACAAAAATGTTATTTTCACATGAAAACTAAAAATATTCTCTTTTTTTCTAAATGTATGGCAGTAAGAACACATTAATTCCTAGTGTGTTACTAATCCTGATTCTTTCCCATATTTGCTGGTCAGGGATCCCAAATGACTTAGTAGATAATTAATCCAGTAAGAAAGCTTTGGAATTCCTCAGAGTTTACTTATAAGTAGAACCATTGGAAATTCTTGGAGTTTATTTGTAAGTGACACCATTTGTATCAAAAGTGGGTCCAAATTTGGTTTTCCATATTGCTTTTACACTTGCTCAGGGTTTTTTTGTTAAAAAAAAAATAGAAAAGATAGGGAAGGAGAGATCTAAGTATATTGAGGCTTTGGAAATATTCAGAACCTCCCTTCATTTTCACTCTGCTTTTCTGTTGTGATGTCAGATCCCAAATAGTGTTCAGTAAAAAGAATACTCTTTAAAGACATTTTTTAGGAATATCTCTAATCCTTGTGTCAAGGAATAGCTGCCTAAATATCAGGTGGGTTTATGGCAACTAGTTCTTCAAGGAACTTTTATGTGAATCTGAATTATTTTGCTTTTGTTTTCTATAGGAGGATATTTCTGCATCTTGAAGGTAAAACAAAAATCTTCTTTGGAATAGATGGCTTTTTGTCACTTTCTGTGAACTAAAGCGATTCAATGTCTCTTTTGGTAAGTTTTTGTTAACATAGATCTGATTTTGGGCTGTCATAGTAGTTAGACATTAATGCACAGCCGTAACAAAAGGCATATTCTGGCTGGATATGATCTCTCGGGCCTGTAATCCCAGCAATTTGGGAGGGTGAGGTACAACGACCACTTGAGGCCAGGAGTTTGAAACCAGCTTGGTGAGACATCACCAAATTTTAAAAAAAAATTTTTTTTAATTTTAGAAAAACTCTGAGTTGTTGTTTTGACCTGCATAACTTCTGGTTTTTAGAAGTGAATTAAATTATCATTGAGTTTTTGTCTCTTTCAAAAAGAACTTTTATACTACCTTAATATGTTCATTATTCTAAGCCTTTGTCCCATACCCACTTTTTCTCATTCATATGTTGTACTTAGATATGGCTCTCCCATCCAGTTAGTTTTTATTCTTTAAATCTTTCAAAAATCTCTTTTATAAATTCCCATCTGACTAAATGCAAGCAAAATAGTCTTAAAAATTAGTCCTTTGACTTAAGAATCAGACAAAAAACATTTGGTTCAATGTATAATACGAGGTATAGATGCCAACTGGTTTTCTATTTATGTTAGATCCATGATATCTATTTTAGATTAATTAGCTTGAGGACTTTCATTCTCTCTTATATACAATATATAAGAGAGATATTTGAATAGGAAATTTTTATATTGACAGTGATCTTTTAAAAAGTGATGAGTATATTTATATGATGATTTGTAGTTTACAGATACTTTCATGTATTTCTTTCATTCTTTAAAATCGTGAGCAATTGGCAGGGCAGGTGATAATCATCCTCATTTTGAGTTGGCCCAAGATTGCAAAGAATTTGAACCAGGTCTCAAACTTATATCTGCTGATCTACTCCATCTGTTGGAAAGACTGAGAGGCAAAACTATGAAGTTAGAAGACTGTAATGTTAGTTATATGGAAAATACATCACACATTACTTTAAAGTAAAGCTTTATCACTTAAGAAAGAAGCTTTATATCTGGAAAATATATAAAGCAGGGGTCAGCAACTTTCCATAAAGGCCATAGTATTTGTGTGCCGTATGATCTCTGTTACAACTACTCTTCTGCTGTTGTAGTGTGTAAGTGGCCATAGGCAATATGGAAAGGAATGAAAATATTCCAGTAAAACTTTATTCACAAAAACAAGAGGTAGGTCAGATTTGATTTAAAGGATTTACAATTTTATATCAATTTTTAAGTTGGAAAAGATACAAAAGGGCATTTAGTCTAGTCCTCTCATTTGATAGAAGAGGATTCTGAGATTCAGGGGACTGTGTGGTTGCCTAGGGCTTCCAAATTTTGGAAAAAGGAATAGTTATTAGAAATAGTTATCCCATAACTATAGATTTTGTGAGAAATATGATGTGATGTGGAATAATGGGTGATTTATATTAGTTCACTTTGTTAATTTTAACTTTAAGTTATTAATACATTTTATCTGTAGTGATGAAATATATCAGAAACTTTTGACACAAAATATTCACTTTTTTTCCTAAATGAGAAATTTGAACAACTGAAATAAAGTTTATGTTCCAAATACACTCAATATGTGTTTTAATGTGGGTAAACGTGGTTCTTACACTTAAGAAAAATATCTGAGGATCAAAGTAAAAATTATAATGAATACAGCAGAATAATCTTTAGCTAAATATTCAGAAGAAAACCTCAACAGTAATGAAAGAGTTAAAAATTAACACCAACTTTTAAAATGAATTGATATCATGACCTGAAGAGAAGAGAGGGCAAGGATCAGAGATGGTGCCGGGTAAAATTCTAACAGATGTGAAGTTTGTCTTCTGCACACCCATCTACTCTCCCATACTGAGTACCTCCATGCTATGGATCCTGGCTTCAATTCCAGGTTCCTGCATGCTGCCTTTGTCTCTGCTGCCCACACCAGTCAACCTTTTTGTGTCTACACAATACCCTGCTTATCTTCTGACTTATTTTTCACTTATTTAATGTATTTCTGACTTCCAGGATTGTTTCTGCACTTCAAGAACACAAGTTGAATCACTCAGACCTGAAAAACAGTCTGAAACCAGTATCCATCAATACTTGGTAAGAAAATGGTTGAGTACAAATACTCCTTTGCCTTCTGTAATACCATTCACTCCTGGTTTTCCTATGTCTCTTTTGCTTTCCAGTGTCTTTTTCTTCTTCCTCCTGCTGTTCTCCAAGAGTCTATAATTAGCCTCTTCCCTTCTTCCTAAACAGGCTCTCCCTAAACAGTTTCACCTATTCCTAAGGCTTCAGTTGCTCAGATTTTAGATTGTCCTGGAGCTACCTCAGGTTTCCTGAGGGGATGCTGGCGTCAAGCAGAACCCATGATTCTCAGATTTTTACCTGCAATCCCAGACTCTTTCCTGGACACTAAAAGTGTCTATAGAATACTTCCGGTTGGGATTTTGAAAGGCATCTCTACTCATTTGAGTAAAACCTTGATCTTCTCTCAAACTTCACCAACTGCTTTAGTTAATGAAAACCCATCTACTGTGTCATCCCAACTAGAAGCTTTCTGGTTATCCTCACACTGACTCTACCTCTGCCCCCATATTTATTATGCACCAAGTCTTATGAGTCTTTCTCTGAATGAGTCTATCTCTGAAATGCCCTTGCATCTGTCCCCTACTTCCCATGAGCACCGCTGGATTCCAAGACTCAATGTCTCTCACCTGGGCTGTTGCAGGGGACTCATTGCCTTTAGTCTCCTAGACACCCCCATTGTCTTCTCCCACCACTCATATCAGTGGTCAGTATTGCTACTAATACAGACCTGCTTGTGGCCGTTTCCAGCTTTAAAACTTCCCCTGGCTTCCTAAAGCCTATGGGATAAAGCCCAAACTTCCTAGCATGATATAAGGACTCTTAATGGTGTAGAATATGTCTGACTTTTGAGTTTCATTTCTTGCTACTGAGTCTTAGCACAAACTGTCCTCTCTCCTTGAAATATTTTTCTCCCTCTGAAATTTTTCCCCATCCATATAGAATTGGTTCAAATATCACATCTATGAAGCCTTTCCACTTATACTTCTTGTTCCATTATTCTCCCGTATATCAGACATTACCGTAAAATAGTACTTACAATGTTATGATGATTAGTATCTATGTCTCCCCAGTTATAATGTGATCCCCATAAAAGTAGGCATCATGTCTTACTCATCCTTATCTTTTGTAGGCAATACCTGATACAGTAAAGGAACATGCTTGGTAATAAATATTTCTCTGGGATCTTTTTCTCCCTTAATCCATATTTTATACTGTAGTTTTTACTACAAAATGGAACCTGTCTTGCAAATGCCTTATTTGCTACAAAGTAAGATAATCCCAGTTAACGTTGCTTATAATTTAATGCAATCCTATCTTCAGCTGTCTTTATTTTTGTCATTTCACTTTTTCTTCACTAATACCCTAAAGTCTTCTAGTTACTTGCCTTTTAGTATAATAGAATGTAGTATCCAACCTGAGTTTTAATTCAAGTAATACCCTTCAGGTTGAGGTTGTGTTGAGGATAAAAGTAAAGTGACTGTTGTTGTCTTCATGTTGTTACTGAGAGAGAGGCCTATAACTCAGGAAACTTCTGCAGGTGCCACTTGGATCCTTCAAAGCTCCAGGTCAGGGCCATTTTATATTTTAAGGAGCGAAATTTTGCATCTTTGTTATTGGAGTTAGACTAAAACTCTGAGTGAGGGAAGCAGAAGCAAATTCTCTCTGAAGTCTTTTGTGGAGGAGTTGTGTAATATAAGTTGACACCAGCTGGAAACTGGTGCCTGATGATTAGAAGAACCTTTCTGGGCTTTCCCTGAGTCATGCTTAAAAACACCATCTGTTGTCTTTTGTTTGGGCAACTTGTAGTTCTCCCTTGGCTTGGACCCTATAGACAGGATTAAATTTTATGGTAAAATGTCATGTTTGGAGGACAGTCTGGTTTTTTAAATGATTTGTGTTTCCTATAACTGTGGAAAGCCCTCTATCTATAGAAAAGCACATTTTCTATAATTGACCTTTATAAATGAAAGGCTGTGATGTTTGAGTTGAGATGCTGCTTTTTAAAATAATGCAATTTTAGCATTTCAGTGAGTTCATGAAAGGCCATCTAGTCCAATTTTCAACCTATCCAGGGAGTGTTCTCTACAATATCTTTGAGAGTTAATGTAGAAATTTGAATAAAAGGAGCTCCATCATAGAAAATAAAGTAAAATGGAAAGGTATGTTTGACCATAAGTAAAAGTCTGGCAGAATCTCCCCAAAACCACTTCAGCGTGACATTCACTGGCTTGGTTATTGAACCATGATGTGGGGTCTGTTCCTCAGTGTCTCAGAATCAGAAACTGGATTTAGTCAGCAAACCTAGAGTGGATCCATATTTTAGCTTCAAACCCACATTAACCAAGCAATTAGACTGATTTATAAACTCAGTCTTGGCTGGGCGCGGTGGCTCACGCCTGTAATCCTAGCACTCTGGGAGGCCGAGGCAGGTGGATCGCTCAAGGTCAGGAGTTCGAAACCAGCCTGAGCAAGAGCAAGACCCTGTCTCTACTAAAAATAGAAAGAAATTAATTGGCCAACTAAAAATATATAGACAAAAATTAGCTGGGCATTGTGGCGCGTGCCTGTAGTCCCAGCTACTCGAGAGGCTGAGGCAGAAGGATTGCTTGAGCCCAGGAGTTTGAGGTTGCTGCGAGCTAGGCTGACGCCACGGCACTCACTCTAGCCTGGGCAACAGAGTGAGACTCTGTAAGTAAGTAAGTAAATAAACAAACAAACAAACAAACTCAGTCTCCCAGTGTCAGAGGAAATGGTGCCCTTACATTGCATCATCAGTCCACTCTTTCTTTATAGTAAAGTTCCATCAGAAACCAAATCATAATTAGAAGCATTTTAATTTATAAGTGAGAACTAATGTCAGGTGTCAAAAGTACTTGAAATTCATATCACAGTATTTTCTTCTGCCGTAAGCAGACATTTATAGGCATCAAATCCTTTCTTTTCCTAGCCTTCCATTTGCTGACCATTCCATCTTCACTTCCAGTTCTTGGGTGTACCTCCCTGTACTTCAAGTACTGTCAGTGGTGGTCATCCAGCCCCAATTTGAATATGTCCATGGAGAGAGAATGATATGAGGAGGCAGCTTGGTGCCTGACCCACTGTTGGATGGCACCAGTTACTGCGAATTTCTTACACTGGACTAAAATATGCTTCCTGTAGCTTCTATCTCCTAAGCTCAGCTTTGCTCTCTGAACAATTGTATTTACCCTTCTACATTAGTCTTCTAGTTAGTTACTTGAAAATGGCAACTATATACTTAATACTATCTTTTCCAGATCAAGTATTCCCAATTCCCTCAGTGTTGCCAGAACCTTCACCAAGATGTTTGCTTTTCTCTAGACCTCACTGTTTTGCACTGTGCCTGTTAAATTGTGGTGTCTCAATGATCCATGGTGCTCCAGATACTAACTAATCATTTCAGAATATGGTGAGACTCATCTCGTTCACTCTGCTCATTTTGCTTCTGTAAATGTAACTTGATATTGTGTTTTTATTTAACCATCCTTGTCATACAATTGACTGAAACCTCAAGGTCATAAACCTGGTATTCTCAATTTTGTATTTAGGCCATTGATTTTTTTTTTTTAACTTAGGTGTAAGATTTTGCATTTATTCCTATAAAATTTTGCTGATCTGGGCTTATTCTTTCAGTTGCTCAAGATGATTGTGAGTCCTGATTTGTTCTTTCAGTAATTAGCTATGCCTAGCAATACATAATCTATGCTTTTTTAAAAACAGGCCATTTGCATTTTCAGGAAGTCATTAAAAAGTTTAACAGAACAAGAACAAGGACCCTGCCATAATTTTTGCTTTCTAATTCTCGAACTAGTCATCAAATCAAAAAGAGAAGTGAGGTTAGTTTGGGTTGATTTACTCCTAGTAAACCTGTATTGTCTTCTTGTGATTGCTATGTTGTTTTCTTAAATGCTCATAATTCATCTGTCTAATAGTTTGGTCTTGGACTTTACTGGGCAGTGGCATCAAGCTTGCCCCTTTGTAGTGTTCTCCCTTTTTGAAAATTAGGTCAGTGTTTGACCGTTTCCATTCTGGTTTCTCATCTAAGTTTTACTATATCTGCAAATTTAATATCTTAAATGTAATTGCCCTTGGTCTGGAGATTCGAACCTATTTAAAATAACCTGATTGGGGCTTTGCATACTTATTTACAACATATGTGCCCCTTGTAGTTTAAAGAAGACTGTTTCCTTAGTGGAATAGATGGAAGCAAAATAGAGGCTGATTAGACCTGATTTTAGTAACGTTATGCTGTGTTTTCAAGCAGTGAATGGTAAGCCTCAGTTTATATGTCTCTAGCCTTCCTAACAGCTTACAGGTTAAAACCACTTTAAAATTTTAAAAAATTGCTATGTACTGTCTCTCTGATATGTGTTCTTTAAATCTGAGTTTATCTGAAGACTCCTGTTGTAAAGAAACTAAATTGATTTATTTAGATTTCTTTTCTCATTGGGATTATTTCCAGTTGTATAATAGAATTTTTTACAATCTTTCATTCCTCTTGAACAATATTTACCTTTATTCGTCCTTAGCCTTGGGCTTATAATTATTTTTTTTTTCTGCTCTCTTAAAAGTTTAGGAATATATAATCCTTTTGTCATTGTTTCTTTTTCTTTTTTTTCAGTTTAAAGGTCTCAATTGGCTTTATTAACACTTCATTCCATAACACAGAATGAATATGTTCCCTTCTATTGCTGTTTTAAACTCTATGTTTTGTCCTGATTAAAAAGAGTCAAGGATGTGAAAAGTAGTTAGCATAATTCCTAGCACGTAGTGATGTCATTTTCCCCACTTCTTCCTTCTCTCCACCTTGGAGGCAGTAACAAGATTCCTGCCACCTGCTGGCGCCTATAAAAGCTCCTAAGTGTCCTTTGGGGTACTAGCGTGCTTTGAGAGACCCTCATGACTATCATATGAAGCCAGTGCATTAGGCTTCTTCTTTCTCATGCATGCATGCTGTTTTACTACCACTATATTCGGGTGCAAACCTAAGACTATCACTTCAAAGCACCCCATAAGACCTCATTTCAGTACATGGTCATTCACTCACGAGGTCTATACCCTATTCTCCTATCTCCTTAGGTTTGTTTAGTTTTCTTTCTGACTTCCTTTCTGATTCATTCCATCTTGTAAAAAAAAAAACTTCATCAGCAATTTTAATATGCTGCAGTGTAGAAATTGTTCCTTGACTGTTATACTGTTAATGCCTCCACTAGCAGAGCATGTCCCCTGTATGAGAAATGGGCGTAGCTGGCAACCACCTGAAGCAAGAGCGCAAGCATAGAATATCCCTCACAGGTCCCTGCAGTCTTCCTTCAATCCATTTACCAGCTACCCTAAAGAATTAGCAGCCTTTCTTAGAAAATCTTAAAAATTTTACTGAAAATTGCACTGGAAAATATTCCTTGCTATCTGTAAGTCTGCTTTTCTTGCCCTTTTGTCCTGTATAGGCTGATAGCTTTCTAGCTAACATCAGTTAGCAACTGGTAAATTCCTTTTAGATCTTAAAACAGCCCGAGCCCTTTTCTGACTGATATACATCTATGTGTTTGAAACACAATATCAGTATTTTATATTGGGGTGAGGGGCCAAAATGGTTTATTCCTATTTTGTTTCTATCTTTTAAAAAAATGCAGGTCGATGAGCCAACCCTTTCCTGGTTGCCTCCATCCACTAGAGCCAGTGAAGTGGTATGTTCCACCAATGTTTCTCACTATGAGTTCCAAGTGGAAATAGGTAATAATTCTGAATTTTACATAATTGACCCGTCATTGCTAGAAATGAAATTGATGACAAAAGATTATATTGTAGGCAACTGTTTTTCTGTTGTCACCTACAGCATAAAAATAGATACAAATTGTGTCAGTCAAATGGATGTAATTAATTTTATGTCTGTCTTAAAATAATGGCCTAGAATTTTTTCAAGATTACTGTTTAGAGTTTTTACTTTTCTGCCTAAATATAATTAGAGGTAGAAGACTCTAAATATTTTTTATTTGTGTCTGTATTATGGGAAGCTTCAGATTTTATGAGTATAATTTATATGGGATATGAAGTAAAATCAAATCATATAAATCTTTTCAGTTATAGTCCTGTAACCAAATTACTTTTTAATTTAAAATTTTACCTAAAATCCCATTTGTAGTAGAAAGGTTTTTCAGTTAAGTGTGGAACAGGATGAGCTACTATTTATAGCTTTATATATGTGAAACATTTGCTCTGAATATTCAGAAACATCTATTAAATACTACAAAACAGTTACTATGTTAGATGCTAGGGATACAAAGCCATGTAAAACACCTGAGGAGTTCACATGCTCTCTGGGAAGATGAACACATAAGATAGCTTTGTTTTATGCACCAGAGGATGCTCTAGTAGAGATGTGTGCTAAGTGTTATGGGAACAGAGAAGATGGAGCATCAAACCCAACCACCTTTGGGAGTCAAGAAAGTTGGCAAAAAGAGGCTAAATCGTGAAGAATGAAGAAAAGTTTCCTCAATATTCTCATCAGAGTTTTTGTTACAAATAACAGAAGACAATCCTGGTTAGCTAAAGCAGAAAAAGAATTTTTGAACAATATTGCTAACTCACAAAATTATTGGCTAGAGAAATGAGTTTGGAAGAAACCAAGAGAAGCTGAGTGACTGGAACCAGAACTGTGGAATAGGAGCAAGCAGCCTAGTTAGTGTACTACCTGGCAGGGGCCTCCTGCCACCAGACATTGGACCCACTGCAGAGAGTTCTGACTGTCCCTGCTCCTTTATTTCACTCATTCCATCCTCCAAGTGGCCAACTTAGATCACACGCTAGGGTCAAGGAGACCAGTGCAGAATAAGCATCTGACCTTTTCTTAAAACAGCTCATGGTGGCAAATTCTCCAAAATTAGAAAGTGCCAATCCAGAAAGGTTAAAAATGTTTACTTCAGTAAATGACTGAGGAAGGATGGTTAGAGGGAGAATACCATATAGTTACTCTGTGACTTCAAGTGGGACTAAGGGGAGAGTAGGCAGTGATGGGAGATAAATCTGGAAAGCTAGGTTTGGAATACATTGTGAAGGACTTCGTATGGTGTATTTGTCTCTGTTGGCTCCCACTCCTTATCTTTATTGCTCTAACGATTTAAGGCAGAAGTTTGGGATTTTTTATCCTTATACTAGAGAGACATTATGGAATATCCATGAACTTTATGAACGGACAAATAAATTGTAGTATAGCCATATTACGGATTATTGTTTGTTGATGGTATTAATAGCATCTAACAGGCTTTATGCTGAATATTTAGTATGTATTTTTTTTCATTTAACTCTTTACCACTTCCATTTTGCAGATTAGGATACTGAGACTCTGAGATAGTCATTCAGCTTATGCTTTGAAACCAGACTTTCTTGACTGTAAGGTCTAAGCCTTCAGCTACTGCACTGTGGGACCTTCCTATTGATGAAATGCCAAATTTAGAACAACTCTGGCAGCAGTCTGGAAGATACAGTAGATTAGTGATTCACAACTGGAAGTATCCCCCTCATTACCTGTGTCTTTTCAAAAATTGCAGTGTCTGTATTCCATCATGGAGCTACTAAATCAAAATTTCATAGGAATGGGGCCTAGGCATAAGTATTTTGAAGTAGTTCCTTTGGTAATTCTGGTGTGTGCCCTGGTTGAGAATGCAGGGCATAGTGAGGAAGTCACTACATATATCCAGGGAGAGAGGACAGGACTTGAACTAAGGCAGTGACAGTGACACTGAGGAGGAGAAGGTAAATTTGAGATTAACTTCATTTCGAAGATAAAACTGATAAAATTTGGTGACTAGGGAAAGAAGACTATGGAAAGGTATCTGTTAATAGGTGCCACTCTAGAGTAGGTGTTTGTGTTTAAAAAACTGACAATACCAAATACTGGACAGTATGTCAAGCAACTGCAGCTGTCTTACATTGTTTGTGGGCATGCAAAATGGTTCAGCCACTTTTAGAAACAGTTTAGCAGCTTCTTATGTGGTCAAACATACTGATACCACATGACCCAGCAATCTCACTCTCAGATATTTGCTAAAGAAAAAGGAAAACATATGCCTACTTAAAGACCTATACAAGAATGTTTTTGGAAGCTTTATTTATAGTGGCCAAAAGCTGACAACAAGCCAAATATCCATCAACTTTATGACTGGATAAATGAATTGTGGTATATCCATATTATGGACTATTGTCTGGCAATAGAAATTACCTATTACCTATAGATACAATTACCTATAGATACAATAACATGGATGAATCGCAAAAAATTATGCTAAGTGAAAAAAGCTAATCACAAAAGACTATATTCTTTTTTATACTATTTGTATGACAAAAATCAGATCAGTGGTTGCTGGAGACTGAGAGTGGGGGTAGGGGATTGCTGAATAGCTTTCTGTTGTTTGAATATGTCTCAATTTGTCAAGTCACAATTTTAGTTATTATAATATGTGATAGTATGTTTTAATTGGCATGTATCTTGAGCATCTTTTCATATGCTTATTAACCATTCCTGTATCTTATTTTGTGGATTGCCTATTTATACCTCTGCCTTTTTTTTTTTAACTGAATTGCTCATTATCCTATTCTACAATAGTAAGAGTTCTTTGTATATTCTGGATGGAAGTCTTGACAGATATAAATATTGTTAATACTTTCAATCAATAGTTTGCTTTTTTTTAAACAGTTTTTGAAGAGCAATTTTGATGAAGTCCAAATTGTCAGTTTTTTTCATCTTTGGTTGCTAACTTGAATTTTATGTCTGATTATAGGAAGAGGATTTGACAACTTGACTTCTGTCCATCTCGCACGGCATACTCCTACAGGAACACTAGTAACTATAAAAATTACAAATCTGGAAAACTGCAATGAAGAACGCCTGAAAGCTTTACAGGTAACAATATAAAGAAAGAGATATACAGTTGGCTCTTTGTAGCCACGAGTTCTGCAGCTATGGCTTCAACCAACCACTAATAGAAAGTATTTAAAAAATATGTATATATTTACACATACAACAATACAAGAATATGAACAAAAATTATTAAATTATTATAACAACTATTTACATAGCATTTACATTGTATTAGGTATTATAAGTAATCTAGAGATGATTTAAAGCATGTAAGAGGATGTGTATAGGTTATGTACAAATACTATGACATTTTATATAAGGGGCTTGAGCCTTCTTGGAGGGTCCTGGAACCAATCCTCCATGGATACCAAGGGACAACTGTATTTAATGTAATGTCTGTTTGAGATTACATCTATAAAAAAATTTTTCCCCAAATTAATAGTTTTTCCTGTTAGGGAAAGGTAAATTAGTTCTAATTAGCATGCAGTTACAGAATTGGAAAAAATACTTGGAGGCCAGATCCATTACATGAAAGAACAAATATATTCAAGATTGGTAACTTCTATTCCTTCAAGTGAGTATCATATTCAAAATGCTAGTGTGGAAATTTATAACACTTCTAGTCAGTCCAATGACAAATAGTCATATAGGGAAATAAAAAAAAATCAAAAGCAAACAGTTTCCTTGCCATCCAATTAAGCAAAATTAATTTCTGAATTGGTAAACTTTGACAGAATTACATTTCAGGTATAATACCATTTTCATTATCACTAATCATTTTTGATATAAAGGATGAAAGGATTTTGTTTTAATAGTGTCCCAATTTTTAAAATATTTATGTATATTGCACAGAAAAATAAGACTGGGACAAACGGCACTAAAATGTTCATTGTGGTTCTCTTCATGATATAGTGTTAGAAGAGATGTTTATTTTTATATTTTTATGTGTTTTTAAATGTTTCTATAATAAGAACATAGTGTAGTCGTTAAGAGTATGACCTCTGGAGTCAGACTTTCTAACTTCACATTCCTCTTCCACTTCTTTTTATCAATTATGTGCTTTTGGACACGTTTTCTAACTTATCCCTAAGTGTCTTCTGTAAAGTGGGAATCATAATATCACATACTTCATGGAGTGTTTTGTGAGATTTAAAGAGGTAAAAGCACTAAGAACAGTGCTTAGTGCTAACAAGCTTTCTTGAGTATTAGCTGCCACTATTATATCTTCATCATAAGGAAAAAAAGACTGTAAGTAAATGTCTTGTCTTTTGTGTGTTTATCCTAGAAAGCGGTGATTCTATCCCACTTTTTCCAGCATCCCAATATTACAACTTATTGGACAGTTTTCACTGTTGGCAGCTGGCTTTGGGTTATTTCTCCATTTATGGCCTATGGTAAGAAAACTGGTTTTTAACAAATAACTCATCATTTAGTGTGCATAGTATGCTTATAAAGATAATTGGAATCTTAGATTTATGATGCACTACTTTTAATTTATAAATCTAATAGCTGATCCTAGATTTCATGATGTATTTCTATATCTGGTTCATGTTGAATTTTAGTATTTATAAAAAAGTAGAATGGGTTTGCTGATCAGTGACACCACTGTTGCTTCTCGAAGATTTCCATGCCTTTGCACAATCTGACTCTTCCTTTAAGTTTCACTCCCCTCTCTCAATGGAGAGGAACTGTTATTTTGCAGGAAGAGGTTGTTTTTCACCTATGCACACAATCCCTGCCCCCGTCTCAATGCATTGTAAACTTACTTCACTGTATTGTAAACATGTTTGTGTGTGCCCATCTCCCTCACTGGATTTGTGCTTCTTCAGATCAAGGATCATTTATATATTTTTCATTTTGGTGTCCCCAGATGCTCACATAGTACTTAGGACAAAGTAGTGTCCAATAAGTGTGTTGAATAAATAAATGAATGGATTCTAGAGCTTTGATTTTTAGGACAGCTTTCGTGAATTGCTTCTGGATTAAAAAACATATATATACATACATACATATACAGTATGTATTTTTATCCAATAATATTGAAATATTGTTTTAATTCTCTTCTAATCTCTGGAGTAGCATTAGAAAAAAATCTTTTAAAGATTCCTGAAGGAAAATCACATTTCCCATGAAAGGGTTAAAGTCCAAGTGACAGATGTCTGTGTGTTCATGGTTGAAAAGAACATTAAAACATAACTGGGAGTAAAATCACTTTCAGTGTCTATCTAAGAATTTCAGGGTTTTCTTTCAGGTTCAGCAAGTCAGCTCTTGAGGACCTACTTTCCTGAAGGAATGAGTGAAACTTTAATAAGAAATATTCTCTTTGGAGCAGTGAGAGGGTTGAACTATCTGCATCAAAATGGCTGTATTCATCGGTATTTACTTATTTGTATTTTACATAATAAAAGAATTTTAATAGAAGAAATCTGTTAGGGGGCTTTTAGGAAGGAGCAGTTAAGTGTTAGAAAGGAGGAATAGGAAACTTATAAATGAAAATTGAGGGAGAAGGGGCTAATAGATGCAGTGGATGCTTACATGTTACGACCATTTACCAAACATGTTCAGACGACATGCTCTGTGCCAGGCACTGTGCTTGGTGCTGGTATGGAGCAACTGCCCTCAGGGAGCTCACAGTCTAAATCTGATGAGGGACATAAGAACCTGTATGTTTGGGGGATAAACTGTAAGGAGTGGGATCCTAGTTGGCTGGGGTTTTTTTTGGCTTTTGAGGGTTTTTTTCCAAAGCAAATAAAGAGCTTCTTTATCTACTTTTTAGCTTATGTCACATTTACATCATGTATAACTTATAATTAAACCTTTCTTTGATTTCTTAAATATTTTGCAGCATCTTGAGATGATCATACTAAATATCAGTTCTCTTGTTATCAAACAGTAGATGCAAAAGTAATTGACTGAATGCTAAAAGCAGTGCTGTTTGAGATGTACTGGGACTTTGTTTTGCTTTTTAATTAAATTACTTTTAAATAAGTTTGCTTTCTTATTGTTTGTTTCAAACCCCTTAAAGCATTTTGTACTATTTGTTGTTTTTTTAGCAGCATTCTTGTTAACTAAGGATTCTAACACACTGTATTCTAATTAATTGAGATTTTCTTACACCTATCAGACTATTGGCCATCCTACTCTGTTAGTTTCCAAATTCAGTGTTTTAGATGCAAAACAATGCACTTTTATAATTTATCTGATAATTAAAGGAAATTATTATATGTCATGTTTATAAATGATGTTAAACTGTGAGAGGCTTTTACTATATTTATTTTATTTTTTATTTTAGTTTAGTTTTGAGACAGTGTCTTTCTCTGTCACCCAGGCTGGAGTGCAGTGGCATGATCATAGCTCACTGTAACCTTGAACTCCTGGGCTCAAGCAATCCTCTTGCCTCAGCCTACTGAGTAGCTGGGACTACAGTGTGTGTGCACCATCACGCCTGGCTAATTTTTCTATTTTTTATAGAGACAGGGGTCTTGCTGTGTTCCCCAGGCTGGTCTTGAACTCCTGGCCTCAAGTGATCCTCCTGCCTCAGCTTCCCAAAGCTCTGGGATTACAAACATAAGCCACTGTGCCTGGCCTACACTTAACTTTAAAGTATAACCTATGCTTCAAATGTTATTTAATTGGTGTTTTTAGATTTTCCTTAGGTGTTTTATAATAGCATCCTAAAATAGTGAAATTAATAATTTGATCCCATTCCTTGTTTGAAAAAATATTGTCAATTCCAAATATGTAGCTATCTTTTATATCTTTCCTTATTCTGGTGGTATATTAAGTAGCTGAAAGAATTCCTAATTCCCTGAACATTTCTTGTGTATAGAGTAGTATATATCATATACTGCTCTTTTATAAAGGGTATTCAGTTTCCAAGAGAATACTTGGATTTGTTCTGACCAAATTTTTACTCTTTCTTCATCGGCCAGTTTCCTAGTACTTAGGATTGTTTCTTTTTGTTCTAGGAATTTTAAAGCCAGCCATATCCTCATTTCTGGTGATGGCCTGGTGACCCTCTCTGGCCTTTCCCATCTGCATAGTTTGATTAAGCACGGACAGAGGCATAGGGCTGTGTATGATTTCCCACAGTTCAGCACATCAGTGCAGCCGTGGCTGAGTCCAGAACTACTGAGACAGGTCAGGTGTGGCCGTTTCATTGGGTTGTCTGCATCTTGAGTGTCTTCTGAGTTTGACTAAAAGACATTTGTTTTCTTGTATTTGGATTGGTGAATGGCCTAGTGCAAGACTTTTTTTCCCTCATTCTTGTCAAAATTATGTTAGGAATTTAAAATTATATACTATGTATCAGGTATACCTTGATTTCTTGCTTATAGGTTTTTTCCCCATTATTGTTCACCATCCTTTATCAAAAGAGCACATGTATGCCACTTTTTGTTAAGTTATTTGCACTAAAGGACTTCCAATTAATTGTGTTCTACAGGATTTACATGGGTATAATGTGAAGTCAGATATTTACAGTGTTGGGATTACAGCATGTGAATTAGCCAGTGGGAAGGTACCTTTCCAGAACATGCACAGTACTCAGGTAAGTGCCACTAAAATCTCTGAACTACTTGCCTTTCATAAGATCTCTTACATTCTGTATAAAATTTCTGTTAAACATGTTTGCTGTAGACTCTTAGGAGTTTTATTATTATTACTGTTATTTTAATATTTTGCCTAAAAAGGGTTGAAAGAAATTTTTCTTTCTTTTAGATGCTGTTACAGAAACTGAAGGGGCCTCCTTATAGCCCACTGGATATCAGTATTTTCCCTCAATCGGAATCCAGAATGAAAAGTTCCCGATCAGGTGTAGACTCTGGGATTGGAGAAAGTGTACTTGTCTCCAGCGGAACTCACACAATAAATAGTGACCGATTACATACGCCATCCGCAAAATCCTTCTCTCCTGCCTTCTTTAGCTTGGTACAGCTGTGTTTGCAACAAGATCCTGAGAAAAGGTATGATATTTGTGATACTGCCCTTCCCATAAAATTCAAGTCTTTTGTCAATATTTTGATAAAAAATTACAGTCTAATCTAGAAAATATCAATGCTAAGAACAAGTAGAGGCAATAAGCTAATGGGAAGAATCCTGGATTCAAAGTCAGAAGAGATGGGCTGCAGTCTCAGCCGTACCACTTCCTAGCCAAGTCACCTTGTAAAAATCAGTTACTCTTTCTGGACGTTAATCCCTGCCTTTATGTTAAGACATTTCGGAAACTTTCAAGTAGTATAAAAATGTAAGTTGCTGCTACTATACTAATATAAATTATTGTCATAGGTAACAGTATTTTACCATTAGTATTTTGGAAACAAGATGTGTATGTCTTATTTATTTTTTTATCCCCTGAGTGCCTAGCGTAGTTCCTTATAAATAGAATGTGTCCAGTAAATGTTAAGTATGAATTATTTGAAAGATACCTCTAGAATTAATTCTTCCCATTAGTTAAGGGAGGGGCTAAAAATTAGGCTTCTGACATATATTCTTTTTCTTTTTAATTTTTTAATACTGGGACTTATAGCTCTAAACCTAATTTCTAATATATATATATAGATTTTAGTTATATAAATATATATGTATTTTAGGTATATAAATATATACCTAAAATCTACATTCTAATATTAGATTCTTTTTTTTTTATTAATTTTTTTTTTAAATTTCAGGCCATCAGCAAGCAGTTTATTGTCTCATGTTTTCTTCAAACAGGTGAGCAGATCTATCATCTGTTGTCTAGATGTTTTTAAGTACTATTGAAAGGTCACTTCATTTTGTTGGCTTGATGGGATACTTTGGTTACCAAGATTTTTACTAATAACTTTCTTACAAAATAAAGTGAAAAACAAAAAAAACCTTTTCAAGTAGAATTATAAACTTTCTAAAATATTTTCATTCTGTAAAACAAAATGAGTAAAAACAAACTCGATTATTGTCATATGTTACTATATATGCCCAGTGTATGTTGATGAATTTAGAGACATTTTCTATATTGGCTAGAAATGATGAAAGAGCAAAATAATTCTGATAAAAATCAGTTCATTTGGCTCTTCCTGTTTTCAGATGACCACAATGAAAGGCATTTTTAGGGAAAATAACTGAAAAACAATTTTAAACACTTTTAACATGATTTCTTTAAAAATTATTTATCACTAACAAAACTGATGCATTGAATTTATGTACTAACAGCCTTATTTTGAGTTTCTTTAACAGATGAAAGAAGAAAACCAGGATTCAATACTTTCACTGTTGCCTCCTGCTTATAACAAGCCATCAGTATCACTGCCTCCAGTGTTACCTTGGACTGAACCGGAATGTGATTTCCCTGACGAAAAAGACTCAATCTGGGAATTCTAGGGCTGCCAAATCATTTTATGTCCTATATACTTGACACTTCCTCCTTGCTGCTTTTTCTTCTGTATTGTTAGGTACAAATACCAGAATTATACTTGAAAATACAGTTGGTGCACTGGAGAATTATTTAAAACCATTCTGTTTAAAGGGGCATGAGTTTATAGCCCCTCCGTTTGGCTCAGAGTGCTATCAGAACTCCAGGGAAACATTAGATTTATTGATCTAGCCATAGTTAGTGTCATCTGTTCTTGACTTGTTTTTCCCTGAGATGTGACTAACTCCTCTCTTGATCTCTCAATATAACTTTTGAGCCAGTTAATATTTTTGACATTTTGCTGTCTTCTTGGGATGAGCCCTTAGAAGACAGTCTTTCAAGTACATCTTTTTCTTCCAGATTCTCTAGCCTTTTTGATCAGCTATTATTAAACCAGTGGGCTAGTTTATCCTGGCACCAGACCCTTTTTTGGTAGAAAGGAAAATGTTTGTACTTTCCCTTTTTCTTCGGTTAATACGGTAACATCAAGCCTCATTAAATGATTCACTTGAAATATATAGAGAAGTTGTAATTTGCTTTTTGTTTAAAAAAAGAGGGGCTAAAGTAACACTTTTCTACCTACGTAAATTATAGATCCTAAATTCATGCACCCTGTGGGAGCTCAATAAAGATTTATTGAATTAAGTTTATGCTTTTATTTTGTGTTGCTTGACAAAGCTAAAATACAGATTCGAATTTGTTCTGTCAAGAAAAGTCCTTTCTCAAACAGATTTATTTATATAACCTAGTGAATTGGACACAACCACGTATTTGAGTCAATGGAAGTAGAAGGCCTTCTGGCCCTTGATATGGTTATTGCTCCTGTAGGGGGACAACATATGAGAACATAGAGGTCTTAATTAATGGTATTTCCTTACTAGCAAAAGAGAGATGCTGTGTCTCAAAAAGAGTATGTAATTTGAGCTATGGTAAGTTGGGACCTCAGTTGATTTTCTTCATCTATACAATCTTATTTATAATACATTAAAAATTGTCTTAAAATTATTATTTTGACTAAAAAATTAAAACCAAAAGATAATACACAAATTAATAGGCAATTTTAAACAATTCTTTTTATTTTTATTGGCTAGACCCCCTCAAGAATGAATGTTCGGGTTACTCCAGCAATTAAGGCACCAAGACCCACCAAGGTGAAAACTGAAGGTGAAAGAATTTAGAATGGACGGTGGAGGCGGGAGAGGATGAGGCCCGAGAGCAGGTGCAGTGATGGGGGCTGTGTTCATCCCACTCACCTCCCCCTTCTGAATTTCCCCTCCACGAGAGGCCCATGGGGACCTTAGAGGTTCTCCTGAATATGTGTAGTGCAAAAGGTAGAGCGGAGGCCAGGAAATGGTGCTTCTCAGATTTCCTACTGTGGGTGTATTAGGGTACTCCAGAGAAACAACCAATAGAACGTATGTGCATGTGCATATATTAATATAATATAAACAGATTTATTATAAGGAACTGGCTCATGCAGTTGTGGAGGCTGGTAAGTCTGAAGATCTGCCAGGCGAGTCAGCAAGCTAGAGACCCAGGAGAGCCGATAGTGTAGTTGCAGTCCACGGGCTATCAGGCTCAAGATCCAGGAAAAGTGTATGTTTCACTTTGAGTCAAAAGGCAGGGAAAAGCCAGTGTTCCAGTGCAAAGGTAGACAGGCAGTAGGAATTCTCTCTTACTTTGGGGAAAGTTTAGCATTTTTCGTTATTTTCATATCTCCAACTGATCGGATGAGGTCCACCCACATTAGGGAGGGCAATCTGCTTTACTCAGCCTGCCGATCTTGCACGTTAGTCTCATCCAGAAACACCCTCACAGAAACACTCAGAGTAGTGTTTGACCAAGTATCTGGGTACCTTGTGGCCCAGTACAGTTGACATAAAGTTAACCACCACGGTGGGTATTGTACTGGACTGATAGCCTCACCCTTTGAGTGCTTTCTTAAATTTTGTACCTTAGGCACCCTGCTTGCTGTGCTAATTTTCTATGGCTGCTGTAACAAATTGCCACAAACTTAGTGGCTTAACACAAATTTATTATTTTGCATTTCTAGCTCAGACATTCAAAATGGGTCTCACTGGGCTAAAATCAAAATGTTGGCAGGGGTGTTTTCCTTTCGGAGGCTCTAGAGGAGAATCAATTTCCTCGGCCTTCCTAGCTGTTTCAGGGGCTATTCACGCTCCTTGGCTCATGATCTTCTTTGTCCACCTTCAAAGTCAGCAATGTTGAACTGAGTCCTCACACTGCCATTTCTTTGGTTCTCTCTTCGAATTTCCTCTTCTATTTTTCACAGAGCCTTGTGATTACATCAGGCACAGCCAGATAAGCCAGGGTAATCTCCCCATCTGTAGTTAGTTGATAGCAACCTTAATTACCCTTAGCCACTTGTAACCTACCATTTTCACAGGTTCTGGGGCATAGGATGTAGGCATCTTTAGGAGAAGTGGGGACATTATTCTCCTACCATACCTACCTCACCCTTGTCCTAGTCCCTACGCTTGGCAGCAGGGATAGCAAGTCAGGCCCATTTCTGAGAGACAGTGGCCTTTTGTGATTAATGGCTTTGGATGGAGCACTCCCCATCAGCCCTGCTATAATATACTCAGAATGGCATAGCAGTCTAAGACATCTCCTATTCACCTTCTTTTCTTCCTCCCTCTTTTCCACAGTGGTCAGCCCTACATCATGGTTGACAGCTCTCCAAGCCATCTCCAACTCCCTTCCCATTTTCTCTCACAGGATTTTCTCCCCCCCAAAATCTTTTGCATGTAGTATTAGTTTCCTGTCACTGCTGAAACAAATTACCACAAATTTAGTGGCTTAAAACAACATAAATTTATTATCTTGTAGTTCTGGAGGTCAAAAGTTTAAAATGAGAGAATCTGATTTCCATATTTTAGAGGCTTCCTGCCTTCCTGCGCTCTTAGCAAAGCATTACTCCAACTTCTGCTTCTCTGTCTCCTTCTGGTCATGTCTCCTTCTCTGACTGACCCTTGTGATTATGTTATGCCCATCCAGATAACCCAGGATAATCTCCTTACCTCAAGATCCTTAACTCAATCACAGTTGCAAAAGACTCCTTCATCACATAAGGTAACATTCACAGGTTCCTGGGATTAGGATGTGGACACATTTGGGGACCATTCTAACTACCACGTGTCTAATCTCATTTTGGTGTCTACTTTTTGAAGGACTCAAACTAGCATAGTCACTTTAGTTAAAAATGCCCTCCTCTGAGCTTCGATAGTATTCCCTAAACAGCACTTAACACAATTCTAATTACTTCTGTGTTATAGATTGTGTACTCTCTGAGAATAGTGTTTTATTCACTAAGTATATTCCTAATGTTTAGCAAAAGTGTCTAGCATATTGTGGATGTTTAATAAATAAGGAATTCTTCTTTGAAGTATCTGAGTTAAAAAAGACTTTTGGAAAGAAAATTTGAGAGATTTCCATGATAGGAATTTTTAATTCTTTGCTTGTCACAATATTGCCATTAAAAATTTAATGGGACAAAAGGATTTGAGAACCAAATATTGGAATTTGTATAAATAGAACCAATTCTCAGAAGTCTCTGGTTTAAATCCTATGTTGATTTAACTAGCTAGATTATATTTTATGCAATTTCTATAATTTTTTGCAGTTTCCTAAGTTTGGTGTTAAGAAACCCTTTTCAAAGTTTTTTGAGTAATTTAGAAAGTCATTACAGAGTAGGAGATGCTTCAGTAATTAATATTACATATATTCTTTATTACTGTTGTGTAAAAAGATGCAATAGCAGATGCTGTTAATAAAAGTTCCATAAGGCCTAGGGAATTGCAGACTGTTAAGTCTAGAAATATAACTAGAGCTGAAGAGTAGAAATATGTTCATAACAAAAGGCTAAACAGGCCAGGCTCCATGGCTGACACCTGTAATTCCAGAGCTCTGGGAGGCCAAGGCAAGAGGATCACTTGAGCCTAGGAGTTTGAGGCTACAATGAGCTTCGGGTGCACCACTGCACTCCAGCCTGGGCGACAGAGCAAGACCCTGTCTCTAAAAAGAAAACAAAAACAAAAATGCTAAACATAGATAACTACAAATAGCGAACTTGGAGACTGGGTAGACAGGGATAATTCAGAGTGTGACAAAGGTTGGAGAAGCCAGAGAAATATGGATTGGAGGGATATAGTGAAAAAGGTAAAAGCTGAGAAACAAAACTTTGCTAATGAATATAAACTGATCTGGGCTTGTTCTCTAAGGTTCATAAACAAAAACACATTTACATCAAGTGTGTTTGTTTTTCATTTTAATCAAAACAAAATGGTTCTAACAAGATGAAGTTTGGTTGCTGACTTCTATCACACAAAAAGAGAGATCTCCAAACCATTTTGTTAATGGTGAAATGATATTCTGATGGTTGGCCTCACGTATCAGTCTCACCTGTTTAACATTTGGATAATATCACAAATGAGCCAACATTCTTCGATATCCTGTTTTAATCTTTTTTTTGGCTGCATTTTACGCATTTCATAATCTGGAGTTGTATCATTTATATGAATTAAGCCTGCTGAAACCATTCGAGGACTTGAAAATTTTCCAGTGCAGTTTTCTTGTCGTTTGTTAACCTCCGGTGCAGTATATGGTCTTGCAGAGCGTTTTGTATGATTATGGCTGTCATCTGGGTTCTTTCTTATAAGCCTTGTTCTTGATTTTACTTTTTTAAGATGATTAAATGAAGTCACATTTAAATCCTCGAATTTATCCGAACAATCCTAAATATTAAAAGATCAGATTGGTAAGTTAGGTTTCTTAGAAGTAAATTTTAAATTTATAAGGACTAAAATTTGTAATAGCAACAGTTAAAGAATGAAAGCTACAAAGGTTTCTTAGGCAGTCCCCAAATTCAAACTCTATATCTAATGCCTCCCTAGATACTTCCTTAAAAACCATGCTTTTAAAAAGTCTTACTGTCTCAAAGTATGTTATTTCAAAAGAGATGGAAGCTATGGAGCTGAAAACTAGAAAAATTTAAGGGAGCTATCCTTAGGGGTCAGACTCCTACCAAAAGCTGGCCAGTCTACTTAGTAATTTTTCTCAACCAAAATCTCTCTCCTGTAGCCCCAAATATAAATTATAAACTCTTATATTTTACTTTTTGTATCACCCAGACTTTGATCTTTCATTCTTTAAAAATTAATTTAATAAATATAGGCTGGATATGGTGGCTCATGCCTGTAATCCTATTACTCTTGTACTAGGTCAGGGCAAGAAGATCACTTGAGCTCAGGAGTTCAAGACCAGCCTGAACAACAGCGAGACCCCATCTCTACTAAAAATAGAAAAAAATTAGCTAGGTGTGATGGTGTGCGCCTGTAGTCCCAACTACTCAGGAGGCTGAGGCAGGAGGATCACTTGAGCCCAGGAGTTTGAGGTTGCAGTGAGCTATGATGACGCCACTACACTCTAGCCCAAGTGACAGAGTGAGACTGTCTCAAAAAGATTTTTTTTAATTTAATAACTGTCTTCATATATGTGTGTGTGTGTGTGTGTGTGTGTGTGTGTGTGTGTATGGAGAGAGAGAGAGAGAGGGAGTGTGCGCAGCATCCAAGAATATTTTTGTCATGTTTACGTTAAAAATAATACAAATTTTCATGTGCATACCAAGAGTAAACCAGTAAAACATTCAGAAAAATAATTGAAAAGATATACACCAAAATAGTAAAAAATGTTCTTTTTTCAAATTTTCTATAATATGGCTATATTTTATAAATATAATAATCTACAAGTACCCCTAAAAGGATATAGATCTATTAGCCATCCTCAAATTATTGTAAACTAGTTTCCTCAGAAGTTTGGCAGTTTATCCTTTAACACTTTGCAAAGATAGCCACACTAAGGGAATGGGCTGCTTTGATTTTGAGACAAGATGAGAGTGGATTAATATAATTGGGGGAGCCAGGTAACATTGGGCAGGACTAATAATTAGGGCAGCCAGAAAATATTTCCCAAAAAGAAGGTACAAAGAGTCTTAAGGACAAATTCTACCTATTTTATATTTTTGCCTGGGTGTAGAGAAGGCAAGGAAATATTCTTCTTTCCTCTTATATACATGGAGCATATAGATAAGCCATAGTAAGAGAATTTCTGCTATGTTAGTGAGGAATATATAATTTTGCTTCACAACTGATGTAAGTGATTACTGGAGCACCAATGGAAGGGCATGGAGACCCACACCACTCGTTACTTTTCTGGGTGCTCCTATAACTCAATTTCTCTCTTTTCTGTTTTGATTCCTTTGGGAGATTTCTGGATTTTAGAAAATCAGATGAGTAAGTCTTTCTGATCATTTGACAAACACCCTCTTACCATTCAATTCACTGTCAACTGTATTAGAGAGAAAACTTTAATTTCTCATTTCCCTCTGTTAACCAACTGTAACAGTTGGTTAACAGAGGGAAATGAGAACTCTGTCTCTCTTGCCCATTTTTGAGATAAGAGTTCTGAGATCCTACATGATCTTTTACCATTTAACCTAAACACAATTTCTTGGGCTTGTTCTCTAAGGTTCATAGACAAAATTTTCTTGTGTTTATGTTAGATGATATAATTTATTGAAATAAATGGATACTTATTTTGCTTTTGTTTGAAAAGCAATGTTAAAGATTCCATTTGTCTAAATGAACTTCAGAAAGTTCTCTCTAAAAACTATGAACCCATCTTCTACTCTTTTTTCCTAGTGTATACACATACATGTGTGCATACACACCCTTGCTCAATACTAAATTACTGAATTCTTAGAAAAGAAAACTCCAAAATTGAGAGTATAAGCTATACTGATATTTATACCTTGCCACTATATAGCTAATATATTTATATAATATGTAGTGTATGTAATATATAGTTATATAATATTTACCCTGCCACTATAAAGCCAACAATTTGCTTTACTGTGGAAAACAAATTCAAAGCAACTATTCTGAAATTAGATTTATTTTCCCAATTAAAGGTAGAATTAAACAACATAAAATTATCAATTTAATATCAGTTTTAGAACTCACGAGTTTTCCCAATATAGGTCATGCCTATTATGCATACTAAGAAAGAAGACCAGTAGTTCAAAAAATAATAAGTCTCTTCCATTCCTAGTTTTAACTTTGCTTTAGAATGCTTTGTATAAAACCTAGCAGCATATTTACCTTTCTAATTGTTTTATGTTAATATTAAAAATAAATTTCAATTCCCAAGTTTCTCAGCACATGATATAGCAGAGGGGTGGTGGTGAAAGGAGAAAAGACTAAGAAGTTAAATTAAAATTGTGAAATTCATAATCCAAAACATTATAAATTTTGCATATCCCTAATTTTTAGCAGAATAACTGGCACATAGTAGGAGCTTCGTATTCATTTACTGAAACCAAAGATAATTCAGCTATGCGAAAAACACCTGTATATTTATAGTTATATCTCAGTGAAAAGAAAATCCTAGCTATGTTTCTATAGAATATGGGCACTGCCAGTGGTTGTACAGGTTGTGTTTTACAATAGCCTCTGGCTAATTTTATAGAGGGCTAAAATCCAGCCATTTCACCATAGGCAGGGCTGTGTGCCCTGGCTCATGGCTGTGTCAGAGGAAAGGGCGCCTTTTTGTAATTCATGCCCCAAAGAGAGTGCCCTTTATTTATTTCATAAAATGGTACTAAGTGTGTTAACATTCTCCTCTCCACCCCAATTTCATGATTGTATTTTAAATCAGATGAAGTGATATTTAAGTTTCAGGAGAATTCTTAAATTTGGAGGTCTGTATTTCTTGGGGGCAATTAAAGCTACACACGCACACTTGCAAGCAGACATATATACCCTAAAGTAAATTATTTACAGAACTTTGCCAAATACAGAAGTAGAACATTTAGAAAAACATTATTACATGTATAGTTTTTCTTGCAGTCCAGTGAAGCAATGTCTTTGGAACAGATTTCCTTAGATGAATTCTTGTCGCAGGCAGTGTGGTTGGTAGTATCCTAACTATCTTGTTAAATGACTTTTTTGGTTTGGCAACAAAGTCTCTTTCTTTTCTGACCTTCGGTTTCAGATTTTCTCTCTTCAATACTTCTGGGAGGAGGAATGGTTTTGAGTTTTTCTCATCTTCTACAACTTTATATTTGAACAATTGTGATTCAAGGAACTTGGCATATTTTTCATTGTAAATTTCATTTGCTTTTATATCATGAGTTTGTATTTCTTTTTTGTATTGTGCAAATGTTACTAAATGTTTTTTATTATTGTTGTTATTTCCTTTCCATCTCTGACAATACTGGTCTTCTAGTTTTGATTGCTCCCCCGTCTCTGAATTGAAATGAGTTAAAGTGTCAGTCTGTTGAGAAGGGAAAGTGAGTCTGTTTAAGTATTCTTCATCTTTCCTTGGCATTTTGCAATTAGGAATTCCTGGATACGATGGCAATACTGCTTCAGGTTTTTCCTGATCAGTCAACTTACAGATGTTAATATGATGCTTTTTTTCAAGTAATGTCATTTTCAGTGTCCTTTCAAAGCTAGCTTTTAATTGAGTTGTTTTTGATTTACTACCCCAATTATATGGGTCTTGAATCTCTGTTTTACTAATAGAATTTTCTGCTTGAGGAAGATGCATGAGACCATGTTCTTTCCTTTGTTTCTTAAGTGATATATCTGTAAGTCTTTCTGATGATTTATTTAATGGAATTGCCTGGATATTTTTGTTGGAAAGAGGTTGTACTTCTATGATACTTACTGTTTTAGCTTCTTCTTTAGGGTAATAACTTTTCCATTCCTTAATTACTGATGAATTTTCTTTTAAATTGTATGAGGAAAAATATTCTTTTTCTTCCTCTCTGATCAATTCTGTTTCTCTAAGTTTATTCTGAGGAACCTTTAGTAAAGTGGTTTTTTGAGCAATTTTTGGATATTTATTTTGTTTTCCTGAATGCTCCTCTATAAAGTGATTTTCATCTCTAAAAGGTAAATCTGTCTTTACATACTTTAATTGTGTGGAACTAGAATTAACACAATTTATATGCTGATTGAGCCCCTCTAATTGCCTTTCTGTCATTAATCCTGATTTTGAAAGTTTTTCTATCAAAAGGCACTGGAGGCGTTTACTTAAATTTTCTTTCAGATTTAATAATTCATTTTCTGATAAAGCTATCAGATAGTTTTGTAGAGATTTAGTTAAGGGATATTTCATGTTTATTTCAAGCCTTCTACCAAAACTCCCCTTTGAAATATCTTGTCCTAACTCATGAAAAGATACTGAGGCACTTTTAGTTCTTAGAGAGGATATGTTTGAGTGTATAGTCTCAGATTCTGTCTCACTAAATAAACTGCTTTCTGAAAGGTTTTTTAGAAAATAGTTTTGGAGAATTTCATTTAAAAAAGATCTTAGCTTTATTTCTAAATGTTTATCTATGAAATGATGATTAAAATCATTTAAAAACCACATGATTTCTTTTACAGTTTCTGAATATTTCTCCTGAAAAACGTTTTGTCCTTTCAGTTCTGCTTTCTCATTCATCAAATACAAATTTTGATAGATTTTTGGTAAGTCCTCCCTCATGATATGTCCTGATTCTGAAAGTCTTTCTACAAGGTAATGCTGAATTTGTTTACTTAACTCAGATTTTAAATTTTTTACTTCTGACTCTGAGAGTTCTTCTAGAAACACACGCAACTTGGGACTCAAAATAGGTTTTCTGTCTAATTTGTCTGTTTTATCAAAACTCCCTTGGATTTCTTCAAGATCTTCCGTATCATTTGAAAAAGAATGTTGAATTAGACTTTCTAATTCTTTTTCTGGTTGTTTTCTTCTTTCAGACTGATTATATTTGAAAAAAGCACTAAAGATATTTTTTAAAAAGGACTTTAACATTATTTCATCTGACTCAATAAGTTTACCCATTAATGATTTAGCTAAATTTTCTAAAGTAGAACTTAGATCATTTTCTTCTCTATCATGCCACTGACCATGACTTGGCAAATCTGTCTCTTTATCTGATGTTGAATGATACCTTGAATCTTGTGGGATATTTTGGCTTTCCTCTAGAAGTTTAACTCTACTAACAGAAGATATGTTACCTTTGGAAATGACGGGTATATTCTGCTCTGAAAGAAGTTCTGTTTTGCTTTTGATTTCTGAATAATCCTTTGTAGAATCCTTTAGCTTTTCTTCAGGAAAGGCTATCTCTGCATTCAGCATAGAACTCCCTTGGTGTTCTTCATCTAATTCTATCACTTTGATTATCCCAGATTCTAGAAGAGTATCTAGAGGAAATGCTTGTATTAGCTGGCTTACAACAGATTTCACCTGTGGCAATTCTATTTCATCATCATTGTTTTCATAGGAAACTAGAATACCTGAAGATAAACTTCTCTCCCAAGGTGTGAGTAATTGATCCTGCAAGTCCATCTGTGTGTCTCCTGGCTCTTTCACTCCCATCTCCAATTCTGAGAAGTTTGGTGCAGTGAATATTTGTTTTATAGCACAGTCATGTACACTGCCACTTAAATCTGATTTGGGGCTAGATACTTCACTTACTAAATGTTTCTTTTTGAAACTACTCTTTTTTTTCACTGGAAAATCTATCTTATCAGCCTCTAAGTGTTTTTCAGAGACACGTTCTTTTACTTCTAGAGATTTTCCTGGTCCACCTTCTGAAAGTGAATCTGCAGAAAGATTTTTAATTACTTGACTTAAAAGAGGCATTGAATTTAAAATATCTTTTTCTGAAAACCAGCTGTTTAAATCTTGAATTTTTTCCAATACTTTGTCTTCCATACTACTTGATGGTTTATCACGAATGCTTAGAAGTGGAGAACTACTTTTCTTTCTTGCTTCCGTGTTCATACCAACTTCTGGTTTAGAAAATAATTTGTCTGAAAGGTCTTGCAGATTTTTACTTAAAATTGACTTGAGTATCATTGATTGTTTTAGATTTTCTATATGGGAGGGAAGACTTAATGACTTTGAAAGGCACCATGTACTTGCATTTCCAGTCACTGATGGGTCTCTTTTGAAGCATGGTAAAGATCCATGTGGTAGGTTTTCTTTTAATTTATTCTTAGAACCTACAGGCTTTACTGTGATGATAGGAGCATCATGGGTTAACTTATTCTTCGTGTCTAAAGCTTTTCTTGTGTTGACAGTACGTTCATGGGCTAACTCATTCTTAGTTTCTAAAGCCTTCATTGTGTTGATAGTAGGATTGTGAGCTAACTGATTTTTAGTGTCTGAAGTCTTTATTGTGAAGCTATTAGGATCACAGGTCCAGGTATTACTAGTAGGTACTGCAGTTTTTGAACGTGCTGGATAAGGAGGATCTTGGTCTTCATGCTCTATAACCTCTGCACTTGAAATGTTTCTATATTTGTATATTTCTTGGTCTTTCCTTTTTCTGACTGACATTTTTTTGTTTATCTTCCTTAGAAAAGGATCAAAACCGTCCTTGCAGAATTTCTGAAATTGCAATATTAAAGAAAAGGTAAGACATTGTGTAGCATTGATTTTGAATTTATAATAAATTGTCTAGTTAATTTTCTTTGAACAATCTGTCAATTTATCTATTTATGCTCCTACCTTTCACAACTTATCCATATAAATATTTACCATTTTAGTAGCAATGTAGATTTTTTTTTTTTTTAAATAGCAGGCAAGCAGCATATATCCCATGAAAAGTATCATAAATATTCTCTAAACTCTGACTTAGGGGCATATATCATCTGCCTTTAAGTCTGACAGTTTCAACAATGGCGATGAGCTCCACCCAGGACTTAACATGTCACAGTAGAATCCTGCTTTTTGATGCACACTATTTAATGCATCAGAAATGGTTAAGGAAGAGAGAACAGCATTAAAAACTTAGATTACAATGAAATTTCAGTGTAATATCCATGGGCAGTTTTGTAGCTCTGGGATCAGGCTATTCTATCATTGAATCAGCCTTCAAAATGAAGTTTCTTATCACACCCTTTGTTCATAGAACTTCTGATTATCCAACTGAAAAAAGAAAAATGTAGAAAAATCAGCCCAATATTTGTTTTCTTTTATTTCAACTTAGTAGTTCAAAGTTAATTTCAATGGATACAATTGATTATAACTGGTTTTTAAATTCTAGTGGATATCCAGGGGACAGATTAAGAATCTTCTGGGTTTTTAGAGAAATACAGATTCCTACCTTCCGCTTCTAGGTTGAGATTCATTAGGTTGGAAGTGGACTTAGAAATATGTATTTTTTTTTTTTTAGATAGTCACTTGTTTCTAATGAGTAGCCTAGTCTTGGAATTGTTAAATTACATGAAGTATTGAATAAACCTAATAATTAAATATAACTGATACCAGGTAGGATAACTCAGGACTCACCTGAAAGTCTGGGTTCAATTCTACATATGCTGGTCTGGTATTTGGTAAATTGTGTTCTTCTGGTGAAAAAGCCACCTTATAAAAAAAGAAGTTTTAATTTTAGATGACTTATAATGCAAGGATATTTCCCAATTTCTCAAATCATTTTATTCTTTCAATAGTTATTAAACATGTAAAAAATTTTAAAACCTATTTTTCTCATAACTACTATACTTTGCCAATTATCAAAGAAATATGTATATATATATAAATATTAGCTTCCTTGGTATTTTAATATTTACCCTATTGAATTTGTAAAGTCAAAATAATACACAGCAACTTCAAGCAGAAACAAAAGTAGAAATGAAATAAAATTGTCAGAACCAATGTAATCTGACTTCAAAAGGGTGTAAAATGCCTTTAGATAATATTGGCAGCTGATGTTATACTCAAACAGCATTTTCAATGATTGTGAACCTGTCATTGTTAAATGAATACTTAAAACTGCCTGGTTGGGTGCCGTGGCTTATGCCTATAATTCTAGCACTTTGGGAGGCCAAGGTGGGAGGATTGCTTGAGGCCAGGAGTTCAAGACTAGCCTGAGTGAGAGTGAGACCCCATCTCTACAAAAAATATAAAAATTAGCCGAGTGTGGTGGTACATGCCTGTAGTCCCAGCTACTTGGGAAACTGAGGCAGGAGGATCTCTTGAGCCCAGGAGTTGCAGGTTGCAGTGAGCTATGATGATGCCACTGCACTCTAGCCTGGGTAACAAAGTAAAACTCTGTCTCAAAAAAAAAAAAAAAAGCCTAAAAAAAAAATGGGTGCTAAATCAAGTTATGTATTATAGGAACAATTATAGAATCAAAAAATCATTGAAGTTTTAGACATGAAGGCACATTTAGAGATAATCCAGTCCTAGTTCTTAATTTACACAAGAATCTGAAGCTAAAGTTCCTTGCTGCAAGTAACGCAGAAGATTAGTAGCCTAAATCCTTGGTATCCTAAGTTTTCATCGGATGCTTCCTCCACCACACATTCAAGATAGCAATAAGGGAGACTGAGTGGCTTTAGAAGCATCATAATGTGCATCCACACTAACAGCTCATACAGAGAACACTTGACACCATCTCTTCATAGAACATTCAGTACTTCAAACCACTTTCCTGTACATTATGTCCTTTAGGCTGTAGAGGGTTCATTGTATATCAAGTTAATTAAAATAATGATTCAGTGAGTGGTATTTTTAAAAGTGATACTTTTGGATTATTTCAAGGTTTCATTATTATTAGGCAGTTAATAACATGACCCTAATTCTTAAATCTTCTTTTTTTTTTTTTTTTTTTTTTGAGACAGAGTCTCACTCTGTTGCCCGGGCTAGAGTGAGTGCTGCGGTGTCAGCCTAGCTCACAGCAACCTCAAACTTCTGGGCTCAAGCGATCCTTCTGCCTCAGCCTCCTGAGTAGCTGGGACTACAGGCATGTGCCACCATGCCTGGCAAATTTTTTTTTTCTATATATATCTTTAGTTGGCCAATTAATTTCTTTCTATTTATAGTAGAGTCGGGGTCTCGCTCTTGCTCAGGCTGGTTTCGAACTCCTGACCTTGAGTGATCCGCCGGCCTTGGCCTCCCAGAGTGCTAGGATTACAGGTGTGAGGCACCGCGCCGGCCCCTAATTCTTAAATCTTCAATGGCTTCCTACTTTTGCTGTTATTCACTGCCCTCACACACTGACTAAATTATCTCTGCCAGTTTCTTAACATTCCCCAGTATAGTTCACTCCTGCAGCCAAATGTGTCTAACTCTGAATTCTTGAAATACATCCTGTACTTTCACACATATTGTGTTCATTTTGTTTTTCTTTGCTTGAACTTCCCAAAATCTCTCTTAAAAATAGTTTAAATTCTAACATTGAAACTTCATTATTTAAAGAAATTTAATAGAAAATAAAAAATAAAAATAAATGAAACATATGTGATAAAGAAGTAGGAGAACCAATAGTAGAAAAACATGATTTCATTTTTGTAAAAAAACAAAACAAAGACTGCCCCCTAATAGAAGCATGGAAAAATCTGTGAGTGGATTCAAAATGCTATCATTATTTTCTCAAGGCGGTAGTTATGAAGGAGAGGAAGGAGGGCACTATTAATTTTTATTCTCTGTATTATTGATTAGATAACCATATAATAACTTTTGTAAATAGAAAACTTCAGTAAAGTTATATTGGGGGGAAATGCTCTAGGTATTCATCTTAGGAAGCTAGGAAAAGACAACACAACAAACCAATCCAGGAGCTTCAGGACAGTACCGCATGTGTGGGTCTACCCTCCTATATCCCAAGGTTCTAGTATATTAACAGAAAATATTATTTCAAAAAGGAAGAACTCATGGCAATACTGGAAATCAGTAACGTGAGATACCAGGATCTAGAAAAGTTTGAGAAAATTCAGAAACTATGAAAGTAGATAGAATTGACTTAATGGAAAAACCCAATAAGGAAAACCAGCTTTAAACATCAGAAATCAGGTGGGCCTGAGCAGCAATAAATTCAAAGTCAGCATATACAAAGAGAATCTTATCGTGGGGTAATTTCCATAGTTGTTAGTTAAAAGAGCTGCGTTGGGAAGAGCTGGATTGCTTGAGCCCTTCTTCATCACCACTCTCTTTCTTTGCGCACGTGGAGCATATAACTGCTGCTGCCGGCAGTGTCTTTCCCCAGTCACTCACCCAAACACCAAATAACTGTTCTCTAAGGAAAACCTGGCATCTGCCTCCGTAGAGATCTCAAATGAGTTTTGGGCCTTGGTGATTTTTTTATTGCATGGTAGGAATTACAGATTTTTTGTTGTTGGTTGCTAGATTTTGTATTTCTTTTTAAAATAGTGTTTGTGCTCTGGTACACATTTAATTTATTTGTAATCTAACTAGGTTCTTTGCTTTTAAGATTGATTTTGGGGGGATTGTTCAGAGAAGACTTTAGTGGAGGTTTAGAGGGGCTGACTTAGCTCTCCACTAAGATGATGCCCTTCTAAGGATTCTACTTGCTGTCATATGTGTTATTAGTCTTTCCATTCCGGCTACTGCTAATATGAATTATTGGTGGTCCTGTATGAGTTCCTATAATTTTCTACTTAATCCTTTCCAGTGGTTCTTTCCCTTGCCTTCAGTAATTTCCTGCTCAGACCAGTATTCAGCCAAAGACTCCAGAGTTAACTGGAGATTTCTTGCTTCTATCATTTCTTCCCTTCTGGTACTTTATTCTATAAATTCTGTCTCTGCCAAACTCCAATTTCTGTCTCCTTAATCCAGTGAGACCTCCAAGCTCTATTTTGGTTCCCCTTAATGATGCTGCTGCCTTCAGGCAGTAAACTGATACAATTATAGGGCACACCTTATTTGTCTCTGTACTGAATTCTTATAATTTTATGTTGCCCCAGCATCCATTTTGAATACAAGTTTAACTTTCACATACCAGCAGCAAGGCTTGGTCACACTTGATACAGTTTCCAGTTCTACAGCACACCCAATGGTTCAAGCTGATGGCCAGAGATAAGAACTTAGATGTACCTCTAGCAGATGTACTTCTAGCCTAGCAGACTGGGATCCCTGCTTTCCCACCACTTCCCTTAAATCAACCATTCACAAATTTGCCCAGGAACGTTTTATATATATATATATATAAATATATATATATAAAACGTTTTATATATATAAATATATATATATATAAACGTTTTATATATATATATATATATATATATATATATATGCTGCTAGTTGCTATGTGCTCTTCACTCTTTCTCTCTCTACCAAGGACTGCTTTCCCAACTCATTGTGTCCTCCTTGCCTAGGATCTGTAAGTAAAACTCTTTGTACTTGTTCCCTACTGTGGTGGTATATTAATTTTGCACCTTCCATCTAAAGATATAGGGGCTACTCCAGGTCAGATTGTCTCTGGGATGCTGGGGGAAACAAAAGGCAAGCTCCCAGCGTCAGAGTGATGGTCAGGCAGGCATAAACTAGACACAATCAGGCCGGGCGCGGTGGCTCATGCCTGTAATCCTAGCACTTTGGGAGGCCAAGGCGGGTGGATTGCTCAAGGTCAGGAGTTCGAAACCAGCCTGAGCAAGAGTGAGACCCCGTCTCTACTAATAATAGAAAGAAATTAGTTGGCCAACTAAATATATATAGAAAAAATTAGCCAGGCATGGTGGCGCATCCCTGTAGTACCAGCTACTTGGGAGGCTGAGGCAGAAGGATCGCTTGAGCACAGGAGTTTGAGGTTGCTGTGAGCTAGGCTGATGCCACAGCACTCTAGCCCGGGCAACAAAGTGAGACTCTGTCTCAAAAAAAAAAAAAAAAAAACCTAGACACAATCAGACAAGAGCCACAAGGGCATCTGCCAGTATGAACAAGTTTCCCATGTGAGAGACCCTGTGGTCTCAGGTCAGATAACTAGGCATTAGGCCATCTGCTAGATAAAAGAAGTGTCTCATGAAAGATATTCATGTCTAGCTCTCCTTCATTTCCCATTAGAGCAAGGTTGCTTTAGTCACTCTGGTACTGGGACCTTATTTAAGCTGGGGGCTCCCCAAACAGTCCCCTTCTCTAAGGACTCAGTCCCATGCTGCCTTTTTTCCAATGTTTGAAAACCACTTTTCCATATGGTTTGTCTGGGTTTCACATTGTTTAAGGTGGAGAGGTAAATCAGGTTCCTGTAAGTCCACTTTGGCTGGAAGCAGAAGTGTGACATTTACTTTTCATGAGCCTATCATGTACACTATCTGAGTCAACAGAGATTAATACTTAAATTTTCATAATATTATAAATGAAATTTTCTTGGAGTTAACATAGACTTAATCTGTAAAAAAAAAGAAAAGATTTAACTACAATAGTGTAATAGAATGTAAGTGTTAAAACCTTGACAAAGAAATTATAACATATGAATAACAAAAATTTAGTAGATGCAGAGGACAGGAAAATGAAACACATTCAAAAAGAAATTTTTTTCATCTTTTATAGTAGGAAATTGATTGACATTGTACATTGTTGGTGGTTTAAATACCAAGAAATGTTTTAAACATATCATTAAAAAGCCTTACAGACAACTATTAGAAAAATTAAAAATAATATGTTTAATAAACTGAGAAGAAAATTTGTAGAGGGAAGGTTTGAAGTATTATAAATGCTCTAAATTATTCATCTTTCAGGGTGTGATATCAACAGACTGTACCTAAAGCTGATAAATCAAGTTGAAATAAAATAGAGTTTCAACTACATCATTTAAAACTGTAACAAAACTTACTAGAAGAACTATAAAGCAAACTGTTAAAAGTAGTTATCTTGGGGAAGTGAGACTGGTAGTGTGGTTGTGGTGGGGAAGCATGACTTTTTTTCATTTTATATCCCTCTGTGCAGACTGAATTTTGGGGGGACTGTATAGGTGCAGGATAAATTTTCCAAAAAAGCAAATTTTAAATAACCAATAAAGAACATTCTTAAGGGGGCATTGATTAATTAACTGTTGTGCAGTCTCATAATGAGGGACAGTAGAATTAGTGGTTAGCAGAACACACTCCACAGTCAGTCCACCTTTGTTCAAAACACCCCTTGATTCCTAGGTGTCCTTAAACTAAACACTTAGCTCCTTTATGCCATAATTTTCTCATATATAAAACAGATGTAATAATCCTATCTACCTCATAGGATTGTTACGAGGATTGAATGAGCCAATGTATAAAGGTACTAATACAGCACACTGCAATAAAAGTATTGGCTATTGTTACTAAAATAAAAAACATTTTAGCCATTTAAAGTAATAAAGTACATGTATAGGTTGTATAAGCAGTGTGATATTAAGTGAAAAATTAAGATACAAAGCAATAGTAATAAGCAATCTGAAATAAGCAGTCTGGAAAATGGGTGGTGGCATACAGAGAAGTCTATTTTTTTTGTTGTTTTTGCAAAACTGACTCAAGCGGATGAGAAAACTTCAATAGACAATATTTTCAAAGATTTTTGTCAGATGCATGCAAATATTTTCTCCCATTCTATAGGTTGTCTGTTTGCTCTAATGATGGCTTCCTTGGCTATGCAGAAGCTTTTTAATTTGATCAGGTCCCATTTATTTATTTGTTGTTGCTGTGATTGCTTTTGGGGTCTTTTTAATAAATTCTTTGCCTAGGCTGACATCTGTAAGAGTTTTTCCAACATTTTCTTCTAGAAGTCTTACGGTTTCATGCCTTAGATTTAAGTCTGTTATCCATTGTGAGCTGATGTTTATGAGAGGTGAGAGGTGCAGATCCTGTTTCAGTCTTCTACATGTGGCTATCCAATTTTCCACGCACCATTTATAGAATAGGTTTTCTTTTCCCCAGTGTATGTTTTTGTCTGCTTTGTCAAAAATTAGATGGCTATATGAGGATGGTTTTATATCTGGGTTCTCCATCCTGTTCCATTGGTTTATATCTCTGTTCTTGTGCCAATAATATGCTATTTTGGTTACTATAGCATTGTAGTACAGCTTGAAGTCTGGTAAATTGATGCCTCCCAGTTTGTTCTTTTTGCTTAAGGTTGCTCTGGCTATACAGGGTCTTCTCTGGTTCCATATGAAGCACAGAATTATTTTTTTCTAGATCTGTGAAAAATGATGTTGGTATTTTAATAGGGATTGCATTCAATCTGTAGATCACTTCAGGTAGTACAGACATTTTAACAATGTTGATTCTGCTGATCCATGAGCACGGTATGATTTTCTGTTTACATCCTCTGAAATTTCTTTTCTCAGTGTTTCGTAGTTCTCCCTATATAGGTCTCTCACCTCCTTAGATAAATATATTCCTAAATATTTTATTTTCTTTGATGCTATCGTGAAAGGTATCGCGTCTTTGATTTGATTCTCGGCTTGACTGTTATTGGAGCATATGAAAGCTACTGATTTGTGTGCATTGATTTTTGTAGCCTAAGACTTTGCTGAATTCATTTATCAATTCCAGGAGTCTCTTGGTTGAATCTTTGGGGTTTTCTAGATATAATATCATATTGTCAGCAAAGAGCGATAGAGCAAACAGACAACCTAAAGAATGGGAGAAAATATTTGCATGCTACACATCCAATAAAGGGCTGATAACTAGAATCTATATAGAACTCAGGAAAATCAACAAGAAAAAATCAAACAACACCATTAAAAAGTGGGCAAAGGATATGAACAGAAACTTTTCAAAAGAAGACAGACTATTTCATTCATGTGAATATTTCAAAAAAAAAAAAAGAAGACAGACTAATGGCTAGCAAACATATGAAAAATTGCTCAACATCTATTATCATCAGGGAAATGCAAATCAAAACCACAATGAGATATCACTTAACTCCAGTGAGATTGGTTTTTATCAAAAAGTCCCAAAACAACAAATGTTGGTGTGGATGCAGAGAGATAGAAACACTCATACACTGCTGGTGGGACTGCACACTAGTACAAACTCTATGGAAAGTAATACAGAGATATCTCAAAGAACTAAAAATAGAACTACCCAGCAACCCCACTACTGGGTATTTACCCAAAGGAAATGATCCAGCAACCCCACTACTGGGTATTTACCCAAAGGAAAAAAAGACATTCTATAAAAAAGACATCTGCACTCTTACGTTTATAGCAGCACAATTCACAATTGCAAAGATATGTAAACAATCCAAGGGCCCATCAGTACATGAATGGATTAATAAAATGTGGTATATGTATACCATGGAGTACTACTCAACCACAAAAAACAATGATGAACTAGCACCTCTTGTATTATCATAGATAGAACTGGAGCCCATTCTATTATACTAAGTGAAGTATCACAAGAATGGAAAAACAAGCAGCATATGCCATCACCATCATATTGGTACTAATTGATTAACACTATGTGCACAAATGGTAGTAACATTCACTGGGTGTTGGGTACATGGGAGGGGAAAGGAGGGGATGGGTATATTCACACCTAATGGATAGGGTGTACACTGTCTGGGGGATGGGCACGCTTGTAGTTCTGACTCAGGCAGGGCAACGGCAATATATGTAACCTAAACATTTGTACCCCTGTAATATTCTGAAATATGAAAAAAGAATACATAAGGACAAAGAAGATATACAAACAGCCAATAAGCACATGAAAAAAATGCTCAGCATTATTAGTCATTTGGGAAATGTAAATCAAAACCATAATACAATACAATTGCTCAAATCAAACTGATAAACAAGTGTTGGTGAGGACGTGGGGTATTGCTGATGAGAATGTAAAATGGTGTATCCATTTTGGAAAATAGTTTGGCAGTTCCCCAGAAGGGTAAGTAAGCATAGAGTCATTGTAAGATCTAGCAATTCCACTCCTGGTATTTACCCAGAAGAAAAGGACACATATATCCACACATACATGTATATGTGAATGTTCATAGCAACATTATCTCTAATATCCGGCTTAATGCCCAAAAGCAGCACACAAGGGCAACAACCTCTTTCTGCATTAGGGCTTATCTCCCAGAGCCCAGGGAAGCTGCCTGTGGTGTTTACTCCTTGTCAACGAACTCATTTAAATGTGATCTCCAGGACTTGCTTTTGATCACTCAAGTTGGGATGAAGACTTCATTGGGCTTCTCTATGATGAGTCCAGCAGATAAACCCAACACCTACATAGACATTCTCCTACTGTCCATGCCTTGAAAATCTTTCTCTTGTTCCAAGCCCATTAAAATTCTTTGAAATAGGTGATAGTATACTCATTTTGCAGGTGAGAAAACTGAAACTCAAATGTAAATTGCCCAAAGTTATATGCCCATGGAAGTGGAAGAATCTGGATTTGAACCTAGATATTTATGCCTGGAAAATCCAAGCCCTTTTTACATATTATACTAGTTCTCTTACCACCACCAAACACTGCTTTTCATTTAGGGGTAAAATTAAATTCCCTATCCCTCCCCACCTTTCTTGTATCCTGACTTTTGGGGAAATGATTTAGGGTCTAATCAATGTCAGAGTTTTAATAGAAGTTGATTAAGCTATATCTTGAAAATCTTAATTTATAAAGGGGCTCTAAAAATGTGAAGAAACTATTGAAAGACTGTCACCTGAATCAGCTATGAGTTGGAAGAGAAGTTATCAGTCCTTTCCAATTCAGATTAGTACTCCAGAAGTTTGCCTCAAAATGTTGCATTTCTTTAACACACTGTCTACTTTGGTTCGTAAAAAACTCTTCTTTTAACTTCAAACAACTCTAGAGTTTATTTTCCAATAGAATTCTGAAGATGTTGTGACTTGTTTGTGAAGCAATTAGCTTAGGCTTTTTGGAATTTGTTCTAGAACTCTGAGATGTCTTCAATTTACAAGCCTGTTGCCTTAGGTGACAGATTCTTTGAATATTCTAAGTCACAATTCACAAGCCTGTTGCCTTAGGTGATAGATTCTTTGAATATTCTAAGTTTGTTGATTGTATATACTGGAATCTATGTTTTATGGGGTACCAACTGAATTTATCTTGTTCAGTGTAATTTCATTGTATATGTTGTGTCTGACTACCACCCTTAAGGAAAACATTTAAGGTAAGTTTTCTTTTTCCTTGAAAAATTATACTCTTTTAAAAATTAAACTTTTTATTTTGAAATGACTGTAGATTCACATGCAGTTGTAAAAAAATAACAAAGAGCCCATGTACCCTCCTCCTCCTCCTCTTCTTTCTTCTTCTTTCTTCTTCTTCTTTTTTTTTTTTAGAGATAGGGTCTTGCTCTGTTGCCCAGGCTTAAGTGCAGTGGCATGATCATAGCTCACTGTAACCTTTAACTCCTGGGCTCAAGCCATCCTCCTGTCTCAGCCTCCCAAAGTGCTGGGATTACAGGTATTAGCCACCATGGCTGGCCCCCATGTACCTTTCTTTATTCAGTTTCCCTCAATAGTAACATCTTGCAAAAGTGTAGTACAATTTCACAACTACAGTATTGACATTATGCGGTTAAGATGCAGAACATTTTTCCACAAGGATTCCTAATATCCTTTTATATAGTCACACCCATTTCCTTCCTATCCCAATCCCCTCCTTAATCAACTAGTCTGTTCTCCATTTTTACAATTTCATCATCTCAAGAATGTTATATAAATGGAATCATACAGTGTGTAACATTTTGGGATTGTCCTTTTTTCACTGGCATAATTCTCTAAAAGTTCATCCAGGTTATTGTATGTATCAATAATCTGTTCCTTTTTATTGTTGAGTATTATTCCATGATATTGATGTACCATAGTTTGTTTAAGTATTCACCAACTGAAGGACATCTGGGTTGTTTCCAGTTTGGAACTATTATGAGTAAGGCTGCTATGAACATTTGTTTACAGGTATTTTTTTGTGTGACTATATAAGTCTTAATTTTTCTGGGATAAATGCCCAAGAGTGCAATTGCTGGTTCATATGACAGTTGTAATGTTTAATATTTTAAGAAACTGCCAAACTGTTTTTCAGGAGTGGCTGTAAAATTGAAGCTTCCACCAGCAATTTCTCCACACATCATCAATATTTAGTTTCCTTGTGTTTTTAATTTTAGGTATGAGACTTAGGTCAAGGTTCATTTTTTTGTCCATGGATATCCAATTGCTCCAACACCAGTTGTTGAAAAGACGGTATTTCCTACATCTAATTGCTTTTGCATCATTGTCAAAATTCAGTTGGGTATATTTTTGTGGGTCTATTTCTGGGCTATCTGTTCTGTTTCATTGAGTTATTTGTCTGTCTCTCCTCCAGTACTATATTCTCTTGATTCTGACTGCTTAATATCAAGTAGCGTGATTCCTCCCACTTTATTCTTTCTTTAAGCCTGTTGCAGCTATTCTAGGGTCTGTGCCTTTCTACATACATTTTAGAATGATCTTGTCTATGTCCACAAAAAGCTGTAATATAGATAGAAATGGCATTAAATCTACAGATCTGTAGAGGAGAATTGAAGTCTTTACTGTGTTGAATCTTCCAATCCAAGAACATGGTATGTCTCTTCATTTATTTAGGTCTTTGATTTCTTTCATCAGCATTTTATAATTTTCATCATACAGATTCTGTACATGTTTTGTTAGATTTATAAGTATTTAATTTCCTTTGAGTTATATTAAATGTTATTGTGCTTTAAATTTTTGTTTCCACATATTCCTTGTTAGTATGTAGAAATGCTATTGATTTTTGCATGTTGAATTTGTGTCCTTCAATCTTGCTGAATCCTCTTATTAGTTCTAGGGTTTTGTTTTGTTTTTGTAGACTCCTTGATTTTTTCTGCATAGATAGTCACATCATCTGAAAACAGACCGTTTTATTTCTTATGTTCCAATCTGTATGACTTTTATTTCCTTTCTATGTTGAAAAAAGGTGGTAAGAGCACAAATCCTTGTCTTGTTCCTGATCATGGAGGGAAAACATGCAGTTTTTTACCAGTAAGTATAAATGTATGCTGTGGGGTTTTGTAGATGCTCTTTATCAAGTTGAGAAAGTTATCTTTTATTACTAGTCTGTTGACAGTTTTTATATTGTGATTGAGTGCTGAATTTTGTGAAAAACTTTGTGTTAACTTATGTTGTCATATGATTTTACCCCTTTAGTCTATTGATACAGTAGATTACATAGATTGATTTTCAAATATTGAATCAGCCTTGCATATCCAAAATAAATCTCATTTGGCCATAGTGTATAATTCTTTTTATACATTGCTATATTTTGTTGAGGATGTTTGCATCTAAGTTTGTGAGAGCTTATTGATTTGTTATCTTTTTTGTACTGTCTTCATCTGGTTTTGATAACACAGTAATACTAGCTTCATGAAATGAGTTGGGAAGTGTTCCTTCCTTTTCTATTTTTTGGAATAGATTGTGTAAAATTGGTGATAATTCTTTTTTATGTGTTTGGTAACATCTTCCTATGAAACCATCTGGGCCTGGAGATTTATTTTCCAGGAGCCTTTAAATTACCAATTTGATTTCTTTAATGGCCATGGGACTATTCAGGTTGTCTACTTCATCCTGGTTGAGTTTGGTAATTTGTGGTTTTCTAGGACATGGTCTATTTCCTCTAAATTGTCATATTTATGAGCATAGAGTTATTAATATTAATAGTGTTCACTTATTATCTTTTTCAATAACTGTGAGATTTGGAGTGATATTTTATTCTTGATACTGGTAATTTGTATCTTCTCTTTTTTTTATCTTTGGTAGTCTTACTAGAGGTTTATCAATTTTACTGATAATATTGAAAAATCAGATTTTTTGTTTTATTGATTTCATCTACAGGGTATCCTAAAAGTTGCCATACATGGCATGCTCATATTATAATGGATGGTCATAGTTTGCACTTTTCTGGTGCTATTGTGGTTTGTCTATTAAGCAATAGCTATTTGGGAGGAGGCAAAAGCAACAAATTAAATAGTATAGCTGCTAAAGTTGATGTTATGTTTATATTGCTTTATAATAATTTATAATAACTGTAAAATCAATAATGATAAAATTGATTTATAATAAATTCATAAATTTATAATAATAAGGTATATACTTTCTTGATGACAGAATACTCAGTAAATATTAATTCAAAACAAAGTAAAATGTTAACAATGGTTTTTAAAGAATATCTCAATCTACTCACTGTTTTTTCTTTTTTATTGGTATTTTTATATCCATAAGGCATATTGAGACTTAATGTATCTGAAAGAGAATGAAAAAAATGATTATGCAAACAAGTTGGCACTTGTGGCATTTAACAAATGTGTCTCTAAGTAGTGACTGTGAGAGCACAGTGGTTCAGAGTAAAGTCTCTGGAGCAGACTGCTTGAACTCAAATAGTTTCTGCAACTAACTAACCATCTAACTTTGGACAAGTCATTTTGCCTCTCTCAGCCTCAATTTCTTCATTTGTCAAAGGATGAAAATAGGGCTTTGTGTGACTTAGTGGGCTAAAGCATCTAACACTGTGTTAGCAACATAAGAAGCACAAAATAAATGTAAATTTTGTTGCTATCATTACCATTGTTACTATCACCCCTTTCCTCTGACCCCTGACACGTTACACCCTAGGATCTGTCACCTAATAACTCGGACTACTTGAAATACATACATTAAGTGGTTAAAGTAAATGTCACCATACTCTATACTTTCATGTACACAGGAAATGTCTCTTAGATTATAGTAAATGTTTGTATTGAGTACTTCTATTTTTTACTCTGGTACTTAATGTCAGTTCAAAACATAAAGTAAAAAAATTTTTTGAAGATCATATCATTGTACTCCTGGTGATTCTGCACATTTTTGTGGCTGCTAAAGATTATGTACATTATTAAAAGTTGTGCTTCACTGGAAGTGTAAAAAATAGCTTTTACTTATCCTTCATTTTTCACCTATCCTCCAGTAGTCATTTGCGTAATCTATCATACACTTGCTATATATACCTAACTATAACACTGTGTAGACAATCTATGTTCTAGATACCTTTCATGAATGAGTCTGTATTTCCTAAAAAATTCACTTCACGACCTTAGAGAGGAGTCTTATGTAAGAAACTAAAAGAATTATAAAGTAGGAAGTGGAAAGATCATGATCTTCAATGAATTGTGGGCCTAGGCTAAAATATATGTGCATAAATACCAGCAGTCAGAAGGTCTCTGTGAAAGTAGCTCCAAAGGAACTGGGCTTGGCACACACCTCTAATTTGCTTATAGGTAATGATAACTCAAGGAAACAACAAGAGTGAGCACTACTAAATAAACTCTTTAATGTACTGTATCTTATTTTATATAACATAAATACATTTTATATAGTATCTTTATATAATATATATAATTTATTGGGTTAATTATATGACTGATCTGCATGAGTAAATGGAAAAGTATAATGCAAAGTACAGCAAAAAAACACTTTAAATATATATTCAGGAATCTTATTTAAATAGTTTTTAAAAGCTCTGTTCAGATATAATTTTAGAAATATATACTTTTAGAGTAACAGGCAATTCAACAATCTTGGAACCACCTCTCTCATTTTAAAGATAAGAAAAACCCAGAGCAGTTAATGACTTGCCTAAGGGCAAGATAGTGGTGGGCAATAAGAAAACAAGCCCTATTTTCCCCACTAAGCATTTACTTTTATTCTTAGATACACCATAGATTTAATTTGACATTCCTTATAAAGCCTCTTCAGAGGAAACTGGACCACTGGCTTGTTTCATAGACTTCTTTTATAGAATTTTCAAATTACTCAGAGTTTCAATGCCTTAGTTGTCTCATCTGTAAAACTAGGATAATAGTGTCAACCTTAAAGGGTTGTATGAAGATTAAATAATTTAATATATGTGAAGTATTTACAAATTTCTGAAGACCAAATAAGGCAAAATAAGTCATCTGTGAAGAAGTATTGACATATTTATTTCAGAATCTAGTTCTACTTTTTTATTTATGAAATGGGGAAATTGAAGCTTTTATAAGACAAATGATTGCCTAAAGTCACAGAACTAGTTAGTGGTAAAGCAGGGATGGGATCTACTTTATACTTTTTCTCTTTTCCAATGAGCAGTTGGAAATAACAGAATAAGAAGCTTGTTCTGGTGCAGATGTCTTTATCATAGAATGTCTTGTGCGCTTTTGGGTAGATGCCTAATAATGCTATTGCTGGATCAAATGGTAATTCTAATTTTAGCTCTTTGAGGAATCTCCAAATTCTTTTCCACAAAGGTTGCACCAATTTGCAGTCCCACCAGCAGTGTAAGAGTGTCCCTATCTCTCCA